>OY720637.1:47220974-47433474 GCA_963169105.1 Ceriagrion tenellum
AGGTCGACTCTGAATTAAAAGGGCGGGGTGCGGCCCGCTTCTCCGTCCGCCTCGTCTCCTCTTTCCTCCTCCCTTCTTCTTCTTCTTGTTCTTGTCCTCCTCCGCGAGTATTTTCTGGGGGGCGTCCGCTCCGTGTGCGATCGGCCAAACCCCTCGTCCGAGAGGTGGTGAGATCGGCGCATTTAACGACCGCGCATAAATTACGGAGCGGGACCGTTCGCTTCCGTGCTCTCTTCTCGGTGAGGGACCGATAATGTTGGGGGAGAGAGAAAGAGAGAGAAGGGCGCCCGGCATCTTTTCAAATTGTTTTACCTCAGCACAAAACGCCACATCGTTGTTCTGGAAGAGAAATTGGCCATCTCGGTTTCCATCGCGAACAATGAACCTACCCCTACCCCACTGCCGATATCTCGACTCTCTTGTACCGTTATAGAATAGATACCTACCTAGTCCGATGGAAGGTTATGGAAGGGCTAATAGTGTATGTGGGCTGAAGTTATTTTCTCGTTAATCGTAAAATATCGCTCATCTGATCCGGATATAGTCTCACGTCTAATGTCGATTGGTGTCCCTCTAACCAGGAAGAAAGCTATATAAAGGTTAAGATCCTAGTGATGTTCCAGGGACCGGAGTTTCACATCGACACCTACAAAATTAGATGCTATCTTCGTTTATCTAAATATCTTTAAGTTTGATAACCCTGATAGAGAAGACAAGACGGGCGGAGAAACGGCCGCCCTCTAACCAGGAAGAAAGCTAAATAAAGGTTAAAATCCTAGTGATGCCTTGGAAACCGGAATTTCACATTGACACCTACAAAATTAGAAGCTACCGTCTAAAGATCGTTAGGGTTGAAAACCTTGATATATGTGCGTGTGTGACTCTAGGACAGGTTTGTTTAAAAACTTCTTTTTTCCCCTCATTCAGTTGTTGCCAACCAATAACAATACAAAAGCTCCCACACATTCCATTACTCGTCTGTAGCTCATAATCAATATTTTCTCAAATAATAAGTTGACTATTCCTTCCTCTTGACTCAAAAATTTAGTTATACTCTTTCTAATGCGAACTTTGGATTCAATTTTCGTCCTTTTCGTATCAAGTGAACGGATAAAGCGCTTAAAGACGCCACAGAAGTTTTTTTTTTTAATTTTGCAAAATTCGCACTCAATCTCTCAGTGACCTGTTATTTTCTTCCGAGAGTTATCTATGACTCTGTCACAGCGCCTCTTCGTTGCATAAGGGTAGAAATGGGTGCTACCGTGCTCAAGTCTGCGAGAAAGTTTGGTTGTCAAAAATATGTTGACTACTCTTGACAAAAATATGCTGACAAATACTATGTTCACCATCCCTTCCTCTGGACGTAAATTTTTATACTCTTTCTAATGCAAACTTTGAAGTGAATTTTCGTCTTTTTCGAGTAAAGTGAACAGATAAATCGTTTACAAACGCCGCAGAAGTTCTTCACACTCACTTCACACTTCGCACTCAAATCTCCTTGTGACCTGTTGTTTTACCGAGTATTATCTATAACTCTGGAACAGCGCTTTTTCCTTCGAAATCGGCAGTAATGTGTGCTGTCGTGGCTGCGCTCAAGTCTGTGAGAAAGTCTGGTCGTCAAAAATCGTTTTATATTAGTAAAATGTTTTACCGATGACGGAATTTCGTGGAAGGAGTTTCGGTTTGGGAGTTGAGACGCTCGATGGGTCATTCCGTGCCATTTGGATTTGTGAACAGTGAGGACGAGATAGGAATCGGGAAGATTGAGGGAGGGTCGAGGGAAAGCTAGCGTTGGCGCGAGTTTACTCGCATCCAAGTGTGGCGCCAAAGGGACCACGATTTCTCATGCAGGCCAGATAGCCCACGCGCAGGCTACTGCGTTGCACGCATTCTCCGAATAACACCTTGCCTGTTATGGACCACGATAGTCCAATAATTGCTCAACCGCAGACAATAAACCCACGACCTTGAGGTAAAAAAAATAGCCATCGTATTTATCACCACGACTAGGCGGTGAATAAGTATGTAGAGTGTATCTTGTCGTCCTTACACGCGAAGACGTCGATCTATTCCTTGTGAGGCATTACGTGGGCTTACCATTCGAAAGTACATTCCGTTTACATCGATCGTTTTTCACCCGAGTGAAACACCCTCTAGCGGCGCGAAACATGTTTTGTAGTCGCCAGGTGATCCCCGGAAATGCAAATACCAGTCTTTTAGGTAAGTTCATCGGAACAACTCCCAGCCAGCCAATCCACCGCAAGAAAAAAAATCATAGTATAACTTTCTCTCCTCTTTGCAACGGGGAAATGTGAGGGCATGAATATGCATGAGGAATATCAGCGGGTAAATATAATGGCTTGTTACTCAAAGAACGGGTAAAGAATGCCAGAGGGATGTGTTAAGGCGATAAAACTGTCGATTATGGCCCTATAATCGAACGCGGACTACTCTTTCATGTAATCGCTATTAACACACATTGAATTATATGTGGTCTGTGACATGACAGGCGTAGTGGGATTTTTCTCTTACTTCTTGACAGTATGTAGCCGCCTCTTCGGATCAGGTCATACATAATGGGCTTTAATTGGGATTACCACGACTGCCAGGTGGACATAAGCTCGTATTTTAGTATGCGTGGTGGTGTGACGTTTTTTCCCCTGTCGTTAGAAATTTTGGGTGACAAATGCAATACATCGTCTACATATGATGTTAATGATTGGTTTTTAAGAGGTCTGCGTATAAATATACGTTTTTACTCTCGATGGCGAAGGATGCGTAAAAACAGTAATAATTTTTCACGCCGAAAGCTGAAATTATAACGCATTTAAAGGTTGCAACAAATGTTATGAAAAAATAAGCGAACATCGCCATTCTTCACCGCCAACTTGCGTCAGTAGCTATTTATTCTTGTGATTAACTATCAAACGAGTTTTTTCAGGAAAAAAGGCCATTCGAGGGCAGAATGGCGTGCTTTATTTTTTCTGTCCCTCAACGTTGTACTTTTTCAACGTTCTTGGTGGTTAGTAATTGGCAGGTGATAAATAATTCGTGATATTTTACTGATTTTTTTATTCAAAAGTACTGGAGTGAGAAAGTCCATTTTAATTCTCCACGCCAGTAATAGGGTGAAACATTTTCGCACATCTTAACGCTCTCACCCAATTCCAAAGGTAATTTAACAAAACTTAATGGCGAACTAGGAACGCGTCTTTGTTATTTTGAGCGTTGGGAAAAGAATAATAATTGGTATAGCTTTGCGGTTTTTTCGAGCTTATCTTGACATATGTGCGACAACCGTTGAAGATGCTTGAGGAAAGACAAAGCGACACTAGATGGATTTGGTCCTATCGTATGCCAACGAATGATGGAGAAATGCGGGCTCAAACCGATGTTTAGTCAATGTCTAAACTACGACGAGCTATATCCCACATGTATGGGGTAATCCAAGCGCTCCAAGTTTGATCACAGGAAACTTCAACGCGCGAGAATGAATGTGAGAATTCATTGGGTTCACCATCAAAATATAATAGGTAGCTTGTTTCTTAGGCGTTGAAATCATAAGTGGTTACTTTATTTATTTTATCTTCTTTTCCCCGAATAATGCGCATTTGGCCAATTGACGTAGGGTGAACAACAACAACATCTGTCGAACAGAAATATCCATGCCCTGAGCGATGATTATTCCACCCAGGCGGGTTTCGAACCCGCTACCCTCGGGTTAGTAGGCGAGAGACTTTACCCTTTCGCCATCGGGGGCGGAAATCATTTGACTTGACCGAGATTCAAACCCGGACCTCCCAATTGCCGGACAGGTGTGATAACAGTTGCACCACCTAGCCATTACTGTTCCAAATGCCAAAAAATTATTTTGTTATGGTGAGAATATTTTCCAAAGTCTCTTATCTTAAAAGCTTAACAAAATGAAATCATCCAGTCTATTTGATTCGTTGTAAAGCTCAATTACTAGAACTGAATAGCTTCTACCGTTCAGTTGTTTCATATTATTCTTCCAAGCTGAAAAAGTTTGTTCCATCGTGGGCGAATGGATCTTATTTCTCGAAGAGTTTGCTTTTTACTTGATCTTGAAAGATTAACAAAAAGAACTCTTTCAGTCCATTCAATTCGGTTCAAAACTCGATGACTCGATCCGAATAGCTTTTACCATTCAGTTGTTTCATATTATTCTTCCAAGCTGAAGACGTTTAAGTTCCAACGTGGGCGAATGGGTCTTATTTCTCGAAGAGTTTGCTTTTTGCCAGAAAGCGTTCGGGTTTTCCCGAATATATATTCTGTTTCTATCCATTTCGCCCTGTGCAGAGTGGTCCCAGTATATGGAAAAATGGGACGTGGTAAGAAAAATAAAGTATTCAGGTAAATCTTTTGTGCAGTACGTTTGGATAGAGTAGGTGATGACGCATCAGAATTCGAAGGTCCTGAACCGGTATCACGCACCTTTACTGTTAGAGGCAATTTAAGAGAACGCTCAGGTAAGGTGTGCATTCTATTAATAATCGAAAGTCAAATGCGCGTTAACTTCGGAGTCGCTTATATTGAAGACTGTTGCATCGATCGTAATTCAAAGAACTAGATTCATCTCCGGAAAGTATGTACTTTTTATATATTTAAGTAAAAATTAATGGTTAAGTTGTCATTATATGCGATTTCAAATTGAAAATCATGAAAATAAGAGAACTTCAATCCGCGAAATATAATTCAAATTAGTGAAAAATTCACTAATTCCGTGAGATTCCATTAAAAATCTATTGGAAAGTGTAACTAACATGACTAAGTATACAACAAACTCATAAGTGTCTGCCGACATTTGCCTATATTAATTTTAGTTCTTAATTTGGTCCTATTTGCTATAAATGAAATCAATGCCTACAAATATTGCAAAAAATGAAAACCTAAAGCTTTCACATTTAATGGAAAAATTAAATTGTCTTGGCATCATATTCGTATTCAGTGATCCCAAAAACCTATGAACACCAAACTTCATCTTGATCTGAGAAAATCTTTTCATGTCCCAGAAATACATGGGCCGAGGACCACTGTGCGGTGTGAAGAGGTGGTCTGCGGGGGAGGGTAGGGCGCTCTCAAATGTCTCTCTCGACGGAGAGAGAGAGAAGCGTGGCCGGGTGGGGCGGGCCGAAGAAGGGAGTTTCCCCGAATAAATTTTGCGGCGTAAGGCATAACCTCCCGCTTCGACTGACGGGCGGAACGAAATGGACCGTCCGGTTGACCATATGTGCAGGAGGATGAGGGGGGGGGGGAAAGGGGTGGACGGCCGGGCGCCTCCCGATGCCACGATACGTGCGGTGGTCTTTCTCCATCCACCCTCCTCCCCCCCCAACCCCCGAGTGAGTGAGAGAACTTTCCAACAAGAATTCGCTCTCCTTTCCACCCCCCCACGAATACCTCCCACCCGCTCCAAATTCTCATTCTCCCGTGCAGATGCGTACCCCGCCTCCTTTCCTCCACATCACACCTCTCTTCCACCCCAAACCGCCGCCTACTCTCCCGTCCCGCCCCCCTCCCCACCCGCCTCATTCCCCCCCATCGACTGACTGATGAAATTTGTCGCTGCCGGATCCTTCCGGCATCCACGCCGTTTTTGCGTGGGGCGGTTTAGTACATGCGTTCTAGTGTCCGTGGTGGTGGTCAGAGCTGTTGGACGGATTTGAAAGTACAGTAGACACTCGCTTTACAATACTAATCCGTTCCGGAGGACCGATCGTAAAGCGAATTCCATCGTTTGTTGAATCGGCATTATTTCCGGACGAGGAATCGGTGTAAAGAGCATCAGTGCCAATCCATTCAGTGTACGCGTCAGAGCCAATGCTTAGAAAATATCCTGGATTAAAATTATTTAAAATATTATTAAACTAATATTTAAAACGCTATCGATATTTAAAACAAAATCGGAGAAATGTGAAATTTTAAAAAAGCGAGCGCAAAATCAGCTCAGATCGTAAGTCGAATCCATCGTAAAGCGGGGGTCTACTGTACTTTCAAATCCGTCGAGCAGATCTGACCACCAGCACGGACACTCGAACGCACGCTGTCAGTCGACGGGGGGGAATGGGGCGTGTGGAATCTTCGGCCTTTGTAGAGTGAAGGGACCTGTAGGCTTCGTTATTACAATGATATCAAATCCTTACAACGAACCTAGCGTATCTATTTTAAGATAATGGGACTCCAATTGGCAGAGCATGTATAGCGGATGGCGAAGGAATTAGCAGCTGAGAAAGTCTTCACCGGCCAAATGGGAGGGAAGAGGCCGTGATGGAAAACCACGGGCTAAGTGGGCGGACAAAATCTGCAAGGAAGGGGCTCGGGTTGGTGTTGTGGCTAGAGTACTGGCTTACCAAACGGGCGGCCAGGGTTCAAATCCCTGCAGAGGAGGATGTTTTTCATTGGAAACGCGGTCTCGACTTGAGTGTCTTGTGGAGGGCACTTAAAGTACAGTACTCAGTTTGTCGGACGAGACGTTAAACCGTGGTCCCCTTGGCGCCTTTCGTTAAGAGCAGGCTAATGTCGTCGCCGGGTTTCTATCCTCTCCCCCTCCCTTACCTATCCGCTATGGCGCAAATGGCCTTAGTTGTCGGTGGCCTCCCCAGAATCCAATCCCAAATCTGCAACGACACGTGGACGCAAGCAGAAGACAGAGGGTAATGAGGGAAAGAAATTGAGTTGGCATATGCTCGAATTGGGCTGTAGCACCATCGGAGGGGAGGCAGGCGGCGGTGGTCGTGTTTTGGGTCTCCTCGGTAAGTTAAAAGTTGCAGCAGGGTGGAGTAGCGCCAGCGAGTATGAGTTCCGTCTGTGGAGCCTGAAGAAGAATGAGGAGATAGGTGGGAGGAGGGACGTGAGTGGGGTGAGGGCCAAGTAGGGAAGAAACCAGAATGTCGAGGCTTCACGTCAGAAAGTTTGTCGAATCTACAAGAGACCGGATCGAGATGGAAAGGGAAGGTGAGGTGGAAAGCAGAGCAAGAGGGTGGGGGGGGGGAGGAAGGAGAAAGGTGTGGGGAGGAGGAGTTGGGAGGATAGAAAGAGGAAAGTGCCCCACAGCTTCCAGTACCTACTCTCTTGGGCCTTGCGCATTTATTACGGAGGAGGAAGTGGTGGGGGGTGGAGTTTGAGGCTCTGGGCGGGGAAGGAGAAACGGCGAGCGTACAGGGCGGGGGAGGGTGAGTCGGGGAGGGGTTTTCTGCTGGAGAACGAGTTCATCTCATTTCATGCCTTCGCGTTATTATTATAAAACATTGGCGCATTAATTACGCGAGTGCGAGTTTCATTTCCTGCTCCCCTAGTCGTCCCGTCGATGTCGAATTCGGAGCTGTTTTCTTGCTCCTGTCGCATAGTTTTTTTTTTGGCGATTTTTTTCGCGGTGAAATTTCGGATGGAACTTACGTTGGACGCTTAGAGAGCGGGATTTTTTGACGTCACCCGTCCGGTGATGGACGCGATCTTATTTCACGAGGCTTACGTGATTCGACGGTGTAAGATTTCGATCGATCGATGCTCGAAGTTTCCTTCCCTGTTCTGCGCAGGAGCTGGTTTGCCAACAGAGTGAAGAAGGATGACAGTTAACAGATTTGAATCCATCAGGTCGATGCGCCTTCAGTTTGAGTTGATGTGGATTTGACAGATATACCGTTAACTACAGGACTTAACTATATGTGCCTAAATGATCGTATTGCAGCGGGTTTTCTCAAACGAGTGAGCGAAATGTTTGACGATCAGGTTATTTCTAAGCGAGTGAACAAGGGAAAAATAAATAAACTTCAAATGTCTCTTGCTAATCCAGTTTTCACTGTTTGCGGTCTTTGAACCTTTCTAGGTGGATTAAATAGGATTTTGATATTCAGGATATAGGAATATTATTAATGTGGACATGTATGTATTTATTGTTTTTGTGGATTTTAATGATTCTAAAGATTTGAAAATGCTGCTACCACCTAAATATAGCTCCAAAGTGCCTCAAACAAAATATATTTAAAGTTTAATTATCATGGCTGTTCCAACGGACGGTGCTTTTTGAACAGGTCATTAAAATTGTTAACCATCAAAAATTCATTTTCGCCCCCTGTGAATATCGCTCAATCCATGACAACCTCCGTAATTCAATTACGTATAGGGGTTACTTAAGGGATTGCAATTGTGACTCAAGTTATCAGACATTTAATTTAAATCGGAACAAGAGGAAGACGTGTGAGAATTAATTTGTTCTATGCTGGTACCCAAGGGATTGTGCTCTAACTCCATCACCCTCTCATCTACAGTAAGAGAAACTAATTTTGAAGTAAAGAAAAGATGTAAATATTAGTTTTTCGCTGAAAGATTTTTCTAAATTTAGTTACAAGTTTCGTTAATGAGAAGCAAGTTGATAGCGGAGTAAATGAATCGCAGCCCTAGATACTAAAAATCGATTGTAAATCATTAGAAACAAATGCTATTAAGTATATTTTTAATTCCAAGGCGACATGTACCTATTAGTCGACTGATATTTCATTCCTACTAGTCATGAAATAATTTGACTTTTGGGGGTAATTGCTTCCGTTGCGAACTCCTTAATTTCAGACTTGAAGTGAACTGTTCCTTACTTTCCCACATTTAAAAAAGTAGTACCTTATAGTAAAGTAAGTAAAAAAGTATGTGAAAATACCTTTAAAAGTAATAAAGTAGTTTTGCCGCCTTGCAACCTGATAATGCTGTAAGACTAAAAACGGTTTGCGGCTAATAAATATTGCGAAAAAGTACAAGTGTCATATTAATTTTTTATGTATTGGATATTAAGAAAGTTTTCGTATTACCACAGAGTAAGCATTTCGAAGTTGAAAATTATTTCATCTGGAGATTACAACGCGCGTGGATGTCCGGAAAGTATTTCATCTTGCTCGCAGGGGCTCAGGGCGATATTTTGCTGTAGGAGACTAACGCTCGAGGGTAGAAGGTGGAGATAGGCCTTTCTCATAAGCAAAGAACTATGGCTGTGATACAATTAAAACTCGTTTTTTATGCTAATTAAACCAGAACGGCAACATCTTGCGGTAAAATGGGGTTGAAATGTGTTTTGCTAACTCATGCGTAATCCTTTTTTTGGTATTGCATTTATAACGTCGTGCTGCTGTCAGTCTGCTCTTGCCGCGTATGGTTGGAACTGAGAGACCTTCGAAGGCTATGAAAAAATTTGTAATTTCCTATTAGAGAAAGATATCGAGGAGTCTATCAGTATTTTTGCTATCTTTAAAATAAGGTTTAAATCTTGATGATGAATAAAGTGCGAAACTTGATGTGGAATGGGAAAAAAAGAATGGAGAATAAATGATAAATTTAGTACTACAAAATATTTCACGAAGTGAACGTGTTTCCTTATGTTCTGCTTTCCAATCCTGTGGGATCAATAGAATAGATCGAGAATTTCAGTTATATAGATACGATAATTTATTCAAAGAAGTACCAAATGGAAATTAGTTTAATATGCAACCAAAGTTTTCGTACCATTTGCGACGTCGGGTGATGGGCTGTTTGCTCAATTTATTAATTCGAAAATAAATTATCCCTGTTCTTATTTTGCATATTGTAACAGCTTCAGATAAATTTAGTGGATTTTAACGTAGGAAATGCGGTTACGGGTTCTTTTATCATTATATTCTTTCCCTCAGTGTGCATATTTGTTGTGTGCTAGAAATATGGGTGATATGGCTTATTTGATTCATAAATCACTTTCTGAAACATGGCCATCACTACTTAGCTACAAGTTTATTTTATTTCCCCGTTGGCATCTTGAATTTTCTCACTCTCTCAGTAGTATTAGTGCGGAAGAGAATACATCTATCCATTCCACAACGAAATCTAAATTGCAGGAGAGGAAAGAAGTATATGTTTGTGGATTGTTTTTCAAAGTGCAGGATTAATGGTGCAATTATTTCTGATGATTTTTGCAATACTTTTTGGGAATAGGCCGAAAATCTTGCTTACCTTAGATTTTTAATGAAAGCCAAGTATTAAGCTCAATCAACGGCCTAGGAGCATATATGGCTTAATGATCTAGTTAGACCTAGATAATGTACTAGTTTCCTTAAATGGGAATGAGCTCGATTCATAAACGGTTGTGATCACTTAGCTTTGCGGTCACGACTTATCTCAGGTGAACTGCTCACAACCCTGCCGCCAAAGAGCGCTGCAGGGTTTGAGCTCGCGATTCGTGAGCAAGGGCCTGTGACTGATACCGCTATTTTTTATGCCTGTGACTCCTATTTTCCTGCTGTGCGAGTTTTTACGGTCGTAGTACGTCAGTATTGTGTCAAACTGGTGTGCCTGCTGTATAAATTCACTATCGATGGCCGCATTTGACTCAGGTCCTCCCAAATGTTCCACAAGCGTAACTGGAGTCGCGGCCGTTTAAGAAGTTTTCCATTCAGGGGCGCTCGACAAAATTGTCACAATTACAGGATTTGTTTTGTGCTGTGCAGAAAGTAAGGCTTGGATTGTAATTAGTTTAAGATTTGTTTCCCTTCAATTTACAATCCTACAATAGGAGTGAACTTTGTCCATTATATTTGAATAAAGAGTATTTTCACACCTTTAATGAAATATGAAACAGAATGACCAGTGAGATAAGGATGCATGAACATGCAATTACATGCTATTAGTCACTAAACATAGCTGATACACATTTTAACTTTTATTTCCTAACATACTGGAATCCTAATTTAATCGCGTTCTGCTTACTTGTAGCATATTTATTTTTTGATAGATAAATTACAATCCTGCACAGACTGTTCCATTACCTCAGAAATATCCAATACCCTTCAACCGAGATGATTTTTGCGAAGTGAATTTCCTGAGCTTCGGAGGTTAATCATGACAAGGGATATTTGTCGCGTATTCTTTAATTGAGTCTCAGGACTTGATATTCATTCAATGAAACCGAAGATGTGTGAAAAAAGGAGATTTCTAATGACAGATTATGCATTTTTTGTGCACGCACATTTCACAAATGTTATCTCACTCGCATATCATGTTATGGAAGGCCCGTGTCATTATACTTCGATTTTAACCGTGAAATCTAATATGAATGCACCCTCAAACATGAAAAAGATGATATTTTTGTCGAAGGATCAAATGGTACGACGTTATCACAAAAGAAAATCGTAACGAGACTACTTCGCGTTGGACAAAGTTGTCATAGGAACTTAACTCGGCGTTTGAAAGCGATAATCGATTAACTAAATTTAAATGCATATTTTCAGTCTGTACTGTCACTGATCGAACATGATAAAATGGCAAACATGAAGTTATTTTATTGATAGGACTCTTGATCGATCACTCGGCCAATCACGCCTACCCTGCCGTTAAAACCGAATGCTAATCGGAAACGCCGATATCAAAACGAAAGGAACATGCCCTCTCCGTTCCAAATCAATTGCCTGAGTCCCTATTTTATTCTCAACCAATTCAACAGTGGACTTATCATTTTTATCGATGTCCTTAGATAAATTATCAAATTATAATTTTGGATAGGTGGGTTGGTTGGTAAGGGAAGGACTTTATGAGGAATGGAGGAAAGGTAACCAGGAGGAGTAAAAAGGAGAAACCAGGCGCCAGCATTGGCCTACTAGTAACCCCAAGACGCAAAGGGGACCATAGTTTTACGGTCTACCTGGCGGACGGTGTACTTCACTTTATATGCTCTCCTTGTAGCATCCAAGTAAGGTTAGAACACCACAGAAAAGACATATCCTACACTACCGGGACTCGATCCCGGGCCTACTGGATGAATATTCTCGCTATAGAACGTTGTCTTCTTGTACAAATCTATTTTAATGTATAGCTGTTTATTTTATCTTTATAGCTTTATTCGGAGAGCATCAAAAACTGTGTTAATCCTCAGGTACGGTCCGGAGTCCCTCATTACGCTCATGGGGCCAAGTTGAAATCGAAAGCCTTAAGATATATATCTCTACACCCCGCTATATTTTCCCTCTCATGACTTACCTTAAGTTGAGAAGCTGCCATTCTGGTGCTGTGTCCTCTTTCTGCTATCTGAGATCCTCTTCAATATCTCCTCGGGTTCTCCACGTCTTCTGGTACTCTTCAAAGGTTCTCCTGTTCCTCCTCCGGCGAGGAGTGAGCGGGAAGACTTAAGCGGAAGACGTATAAATCAGCTCCGGCGTCCCTTTCCGAACCGTGCCTTCACTCTTTCTTCAGCGAAAAACTCAAGAGAGCCCGGGAGAACAGTCTTTCGGACGTTTTTGTGTGGGGGAGCACAGCACTTGAAGAGAGAGTGGTCAGGTCCCTGTGACCGATCGGCTGCGTGTGATGGAAGGTGCTCACTTCTGGTCCCTCTTATATATATTATGTACACGCGTATACATATGTGTTTGTATGTGTTTGCGGGGATCGAGAGTATATACAAGCGGGAAGCACACATGTGTTCCCCGGTCTCTCCCGCGTGCAGATTAATCGAGGACAAGGGTATGGGTTGGGTGGGCGTGGTGTGTGCGGCGTGCCACGGGTGGTGGGGATGTGGATCGTCCGTTTGCCGCGCCCCTCTCTCCCCCTTGTTGAAAGGAGCAGCAGCTGTAGAGGGCCGTGCCGGAAAGGGAAAGGGGGAGGCGGTGGTCCAGTTAAAGTTTCAGGGGGGGGGGCGGACGGAGAAGACGTAGGGTGGGGGGGGGCGGGGAATGGACTGAGAGCGAAAGGGTTGTTGCATGTGCCCGGGAGAGGGTTCGCTTGGGACTTTGGCGTGGGGGACGCACCCCTCATACTCCTCCCTACCCCCGCCCCCCCCCCATACGCGCATACACACCACTCCAAGACGGCGAAATGCGCCGTGAGCCTTTTGCTGGTCCCGCTAGTTTTTTCTCCAGAAAATCTCTTCCCACCCCCCCTGCCAACCCTACCCTGTTAGCCTCCCCGCTTGCGGAGAGGGTGTGGGGCAGGGGGGGTTTAAAAAAAAAACCACCACCTTCCCATACCACCGCGTCCACCCCTGCTCACAGTTCCCCGGCCGCGTATATCGCCCCCTCCGCCACCTCAGGATACACATGGGAGAGGATTTTTAACCGAAAAAAAATAACTTTTCCTTTCTTGCCCTATAATGCGCGCATAATATCTATATTATTTTTATTTTCTCAAAGGTTCTTCCCCCTTCCTCCCTTTTACGTTATTTCCTCCCCCTCCTCCTCCTCCCTCTGCTCCCCCTCTCAATTCCCTTCCCTCCTTCCTCCTCCTCCTCTGCCCCTCCATCCCTTTCGCTTTCCCTTTCCGATGCTCCGATTCGGAAACCTCCGCCTCCTCCACACTCACAGACACACATATCCTCCCTTCTCCTCCTCACCCCTCGCTCTGCTCCCTGCTCTGCTCTCATGACACCCATTGGCGGCGGCAACGCTCTCCCGACTCGATATGCCGGGGCGCTCCTGTTTCGCTTCACCCGTGACGGAGTCCTTCAGGTCGGCGTTGAAACGGGCGTCGAAGGCGTCGGGAGTTCGTCGCCTCGTCGGCCAAGAGGTGTTGGGAGTCCCGTCGTTCAGCGCCTCCCATACGGCGACCCTGCTCTTACCTTACCTTACCTCCTTGGCCATTGAAACCTCAGCAGATTTTTGGCCCCACCAACAATGCCTCTCCATCCTGTTCTATCTTCTGCTCTTAGAAGTGTAGCCCCAAGTCAATCTATGTCCTTTTCAACTTGGTCCTTCCACCTCATTCTTGGCCTACCAGGTGGTCTTTTGCCTTCAGGGTTTCTAAGGTGTAAGGCCTTGATGATTGCATTTTCCTCTTTTCTCCACTCATGTCCTGCCCATCTTAATCTACGGTGGAGGATAATAAGTTTTATCTGGCTAATAGTTCCGTTTTTCTTCCTGATGGTGGTCCGTCAATAGATCCCGCTTAATTTCCTCTTCTTATTTCGTCCAGTATTCATATCCTTCTCCTTCCTCTTTTACTGTTCCTCGGTATTCTCCCCTCTATTACTCTCTTCGAAATTCTCTCTTTTTCAAAACGTGACCCTGCTCTTAGGAAAACTAATTACATACCAAAACTGGTTGTTTGTTTCAACCATCAATGGTTGTTCAATCGTAAGATTGGATGACTGCAGCCCTCCACCCTTCCCTATCTAATGCTAGTTTTCTTACCTCCTGGTATCTCTTCCTATGTACTTTCCTCTTAATTTGAAACTTGGAAACCAAAAATATCTAGTAATAGGCAATTTCCTGGGCGAATAATGGACACTGTCATTGAGAAAAAAATTTAACATATATTCATTGAAAATTATCTTTGGTATTCCACTATCAACGAATCAAGTAAGAACATACTGAAAAATAAATTAACAGACAAATCATGAAAATTATTTTCAGCAGCCTACAGCCTGAGCTTATAAACGATATAAGTTTGGATTTTCCCATTCAGTATAATGTAGACGCAGAGATAAATGTGCACAATAAGGAACAATGTGCACAAAAACTCATTACATCATTTCGGCGAATGAGAAACACAGATATACAAGTTATTATTTTCATATTCAACAGAAAAAACATCCACTTTGAGACTAATTAAGAAACTCATTCGTCGGTCGTTCAATCCTAAGATTTATTGATTGCAGCCCTCCTCCCTTCCCTATCAAATGCAAGTTTTCTTACCTCCTGGTATCTCTTCCTATGTACTTTCTTCTTTATTTGAATATGTTTATTAACCAAATAAGAGGAAAGTACATAAGAAGAGATACCAGGAGGTAAGAAAACTTGCATTTGATAGGGAAGGGAGGAGGGCTGCTGTCAACCAATCTTAGGGTTGAAAGACCGATGATGAGCCAGAATTAGGACGTTAGGATAATGAGTTTTATCTGGATAATAGTTCCGTTTTCCTTCCCAAAGGTAGTCCGCCAATTGATCCCGCTTAATTTCCTCATATCTTCTCCCTCTTCTTATTCCGTCACGTATCCCTATCATTCTCCTTCCTCTTCCACTCTTCCTCTGTATTCTCCCCTCTATTACCCTCTTCGAAATTCTCTCTCTTTTCAAAACGTCCTTCATCCATATCTTCTATCTCCTCCAAATCTCCACGGCTAGCCTCCTCTCCTCTTCAACCATGTCCAATACCTCCTCGTTCGTCCTTCACGTCACCCAGCTCACCCTCTCCATCCTTCTCCATACCCGCATATCAAACGCCTCAAGTCTACGTGTATCCTCTCTTTGCAATGACCATTGAGGTTGATCGAGAGGACACTGCGTCATCAAACTGAAGCGTGATAACCAATATAACAAGCGCATTGTTGAGCCCAACTTTCTCTATACTTTCCAACTGATATCACGGCGGAATACATAACACATAACACCCTGCGAGCCGCCGCATGGGCGTGTGGCAGGGGGTGTTAGGTCAACAACCGTATAGAGATGTAATATTTATTATATTACAAGTTATTATTTTCATATTTAACAGAAAAAACTTCCACTTTGAGACTAATTAAGAAACTCATTCGTCGGTCGTTCAATCCTAAGATTTGTAGACTGCAGCCCTCCTCCCTTCCTTATCTAACGCTAGTTTTCTTACCTCCTGGTATCTCTTCCTATGTACTTTCCTCTTATTTGGTAAATAAACATATTCAAATAAAGAAGAAAGTACATAGGAAGAGATAGGAGATGAAATGGTGACATTTGTTATAGGAGTGTATTTAGTGGAGCTCGATTTTTATTGTGGTAACTTATTGTGCGCGGAAAGAACGAGTTTTTGTACGTATCTGTTCGACAGTGTATCTCTCTTATTTTGTCGCATCTGTCAGACCTAGAGATGTGGTGAGGAGTCATGATAATATTCTCTATGTCGCTCTGAAAAATATCAGTTCTGAGTTTCTCAGGCAACCTCAATCTAGCGTGTAGCCTCCGAGTCTCTAGAGCCTCCCACCTTAATCCCTCTTAGAAGTTGTGAGACACCTATATGTACGCTTGTAGCAGTTATTAACGAAACGCGCTGCTTTCCTTTGAATTTTGTTAATTTTTTTGGTTTAATATTCATGAGCAGGGTCCCAAATGCTCGCGGCGTATTCGAGGTGTATCCTAACCAGAGCGAAGTAGCATCTCTCTTTGACTTTTTCATCCTAGGATCTTCCTTTTATACGTTTAACAAAACCTAGTTTATTTGACGCTGTGCCACATACGTTTAGTATGTGTAATCCCCACGATTTATCAGAAGTTAGGGTAATTCCAAGATATTTTACTGTATCTGAGGATTTTATGTTTACTCCACCCTCATTACAGGTATGGCATTTATGTGATGACTTTCGCAGGAAGTGAACTGTTGTACATTTGTTGATATATAATTCTTATTCCCACTCCTGGCACCATGAATGAACGTTGTAGAACAGAATGGATGAATTGGCGAAAGTAAAGCCAGAATATGAACATTGTGTTTTAAATTTTAGGCAAGTAACTTTTGAAACATATATTGGCTGGAAAGCCATCACGAAGATGGGGTGAGCTTCTTACGGCTAGACAATGAAATAAATGAGAGAAAATCTCCAAAAGCCGTAAACAATTGGCACCCTTCGTCAACAAACACCAAATTTACTGTGTTGGTATGCTGGGAAAACCACAGCAGAGACCAACCACAGCCTCTCGGCCAAGAATACCCCCCTGTATTGGTTTACGGGAATGTTACTTCCTCGCCAGGGACCAAACACAGACGCGCACACACAACCAAATAGGATCCTTTGCAAGGGCTAATGGGACCCCGCTAAGGATGTTTGGGTTATAACCTGGGCGTCTGTGTTTGGTCCCTGGCGAGGAAGTAACATTCCCGTAAACCAACACGGGGGTATTCTTGGTTGAGAGGCTGTGGTTGGTCTCTGCTGTGGTTTTCCCAGCATACCAACACAGTAAATTTGGTGTTTGTTGACGAAGGGTGCCAATTGTATTACGGCTTTTGGAGATTTTCTCTCTTTTATTTCATATATTGGCTGGTTAGTGCTATGGATTCTACACTTTTTTACGATTGTTTTTACCGGGAAGGCGGATTACTATTGACTTAAATGAATTAACAAAATATGCAAGGCGATACATGTTGTAAAAGGAAGTGAATGCTGTTTTCTGATAAGTTATTCATGGAAAAACAGTAAAATTGAAAAACTTAGCGAAAATGTGTTTTTTGCACATAAGCGCTATGGAAAAATGAGTCAACGAATATGGCGGACTGGCTTCATCTTCTAGCATTGGCCAGCATAGCAAGTACCATCTCCATATTCCTTAATGGTAAAGACCATTTCTCCATCCCATGCAGCGCCACGCACCATATTAGAGTTCTCACCAGCGTTTCCTATACATCTCTACTCAGAACACCCCTCATCAATTCTCCCATTTATGAAAATGCTTCCTTAGCCATGGCGATTCTACATCTCATTTCCCTATCAATCTATTCGTTCTCCTCAAAAATACTACCTAGATTCATAAACTTCATTCACTGCTCTTTTGTCTTCGCTTCGAATAAAAAAAATATATATACACAAAGTACTGTCAATGATTTCAAGGTTTTATTATAATTCATGGACAGCACTTTTCACGTATTGTGTCTTTTTTAATTTGAATCGAAAGCACTGCTGCACTAATATGTACTCTAGTACTAAACTGACAATTATTTCGTTAGTAAATGAAGCATTGTGTCTACAATAGTATTGATCTGTGCATGGGAATTTATTTAATATTACTGAAACAACTATAGAGCTCTGAAAGGTTATTGCACCTTTTGCCGTGAGGTTTAACTTCGAACCATATTGGCTGTCTTGAGTAATGTCCGGGAGAGGTGGTTTATTGGAACGCTGGTCTCGAGCCTGCCTATATGTACCCTCGCTCGACTTCACTGTTCACAGGGGCCAAGTCTCAGGATAAGGATATATTGCCGGTGACGTGTTCAGACCTTGAAAAGTACATTTCAAAATTCACGGTTACATTATAACAATGTACCCTCGACGGCATTGTTAGCTACGATATTACGGTCAAAACACGGCAAGGCACATCTTTAAAAAATAATATCCGAAGTGCAATCGTGCATATTGAACAAAGGAAGTAAATTGGATACGTATCTTACTAACTGAGGTCAAGAACAATATCGTAATCTATGGAATTAGTTCGGACATATTATGGGTGACATATGATGCCCCACTAGGAACTGTGGTCGACCCCCTGTCATTCATCAATTATGTAAACAGTGTGAACTCTAGCGTTAGAAGCTAAGTTATAATGCTTGCTAAAAAATGATTATCTACGCAGGGATTGCTACGAATGAGAAATTACAGGCTCTCTCATCAGATCTTAACTACGTTGACTCCTGGTGTATTGAGTGGTGGCTCGACCTTAGTATTTGTAAACGATCTGTCGTACGCTTATTGTGCAAGGAATCGCATTTAACTCCATGTAAATCAGGTGGGCGGGGTTAATAAAAACGTGTCCGATGACGTCATGTGATTGAGGAATCTCCGGAGCTTCAAGCATAACATTGGCCAAACAATGCGCCATTTTAGGCACCGCAACTGAGAAACTATGATTCACCACACAAATGGTGGAAAGATGGTCAAATGATAAAGGGAAAGGAGATGTTAAATCGCTGTTGCTTGGCCACTTCTCTAGTGTGCATTAAGTTTTTTTCAGAGCGACACAGATAATATTATCACGACTCCTTACTGCATTCTTAGGTCTCACAGATGCGATAATATAAGAGAGATACACTGCCGAACAGATAAGCACAAAAAATCGTTCTTTCCGCGAGCAATGAGCGACCGCAATAAAAATTGAGCTCCGCTAAATACACTCCCATAATGCATGTCACCATTTCATCTCCCAAAAATTTATATCTTTACACGGCTGGTGATCTAACACCCCCTGCCACACGCCCATGCGACGGCTCGCAGGGTATTATGTAGCTGCAGATGTAAGTAATTTCGACCCTGTGCAGTGTGAATTCGCATCCTTCGCATTACTCTGAGTGAATAGAGAGAGAAGCAATGTGTTCAAGAAGAGAGCAATTGGCTGTTTAAATCAAGTTAAAGAATAGTCGAAATTGTCGATGAGAGAATAGGAAATTTTACTTGTTTAAATGCTTATTAATCATCCAAGTGACAAACAACCCGAGAACTTAAAATCTTGTTAACTTGCACGTCCTATTCTCTCGTTTAATTCTTGGGAATTTGGGGTAATTTAGTAGTATTTTGGAAACAAAATCATTATGCCTGGCTAATATTTTTCATACCCTCTCGGTGCTTGACAAGTTATTTTTTATGAAGGCGGATATTGCTCGGTAAACTTAATGGTCTGCAAGATCATGCAACGTATCATTTTAATGCATTATTTGTTGCATAAACAAGAAGAGAGAGAAAATTTTGTGAGCAATGGCCCACTAATTTTTTTTTCAAATGGAAGAACTTTGATACCGTTGGTACTAAACGTCTCTATAGATTCTCCTTCTTATTTGCAAGATTTTTCGATGGAGTTTATCATTTTTACACTTGTTTTTTTTTTTACAAATGCGAGGATAATTCCCTGCAAGTATACCTTCCATTGCACCTGGTGAGAATCCGGCGGCGAGATAGAGAGATATGGATTCTAAACTTCGGCTGGATTCGAACACAGACCCCTCCCTGTGGACATCACATATTGTGTGAAAAGTTACGAGTTACTGTGTTACATGTTACTGAGCAGCCATTTCCGATTGCTGACTCACCTTATATTACCAATCACCATACATTACGCTTCGCTATCGCATGAAGAGATGACTTGGAAGCTCATTGGAAGTTTGATATAATAAACTCTCTTTCCATTCATATTCGGACAAAGGTTGCCAATGAGCTTGCCTCTAACGTTACACTGTTTCTTCTGTTCCTATTTTGAGAGGAAATAGAGGAAATAATTACCTACTCTTCAAGTGTGAATAGAAGCCAACACCATAGATAGATAGATAAATTTAGTGCTCCACTTGGAGAACAACACAGAAAAAGTGTAGCAATACTACTGTGGGACTTTAGGTAGATTCAATGGTTTACGTCAGTGTAGAACCTACCAGCAATTATTTATGTGTTGAAAACATATCATTGAAAAATATGGCAATAGCATTTTTGGCAAGACATGGGCAAAAAAATGAAGAATAAACCATTAAACGAGAGCATACAAGGATGAGAATAAGCTGCTTACAATGTTTTAAGAATGTCAGAAATATAAGTGGCGAAACAAATTACATTACACTGTTTTATACAATACAGAGCCATGAAATCATAATAAAACTTCTATATCATGATGAGATAATAGCCAAACTCTGACCTTTTTTACAAAAAATATATTTACCCTTTACTTCCTTGATGTCACTCGGTAAATTATTAAAAGTTCTTGGCCCAAAAAACAAAAACGACCTTTTGAATAATGAGAGATTTGGCTTTGGAGTATGAAATTTAGTGCTTGTGCGTAAGTTAAAACATTTTACTGTACAATGCCTATCTGGAAAATTATCGCTTCTTAAAAGGATTAGTTTTAAGACCTTAAAAACAAACATATTTCAATGGCAACAACTTCCTTATCCTTCCGGAGGGTTGAAAGTAAACGAAAACTTACAATTTTCCAGTGTTTCAACTACATTGTTGTCCTGAAAACATTCCAATTTCTGTAGTAAAAAGGCGCTCACGTCATAAATTGAATATCACGGCGTTCTGCTTCGTTCAGCCGTCTGCTCGACCCGAGTTAAAAAGCAGGTCATTTAAAATACAGTTGCGGTTTTTTATGCGTGATATTCTAAATCTTGGGAAAGGAGGAAAGGCGGATGAGATCTTCATGGATAAGAAGAGTGCTTCAGGTAAACTCGCGCTCGCTAAATTGACGTTTAAGCTGAAACAAAGTGGAATGAATGAGAAGATAATAAACTGGATTCACGACTTTCTCTCCAGTTGAGAACAAAAGTAGTAACAGATGGGTTCGAAGTCCCGTCTCATAAAAGTAGTTTCTTGAGTCTATCATCGAAATGTTTTTGGGCCCTTTCATATTTCTTGTGCTCAGGGTGACGGCAAATGAGAGGCGAGAGAAAGGGAGAAAGAAAGTAATTCCAGGAAAGTTAACTCATTGAATGTCGATGAACAGTGACATGCTACATGCTGTTTTTATATAACTGAACTTGAAGATACATGTAAACGATGGTTTCAGACCTCAATGACTCGGTGGAATTCCTTGATATCAGGGGTAGAAGGATTAACTTTGCAATTCCACATTGTAAAAGATTTATTTACGACCGATTTCGCCGCAGTGCAGCATCATCAGGCACCTGATTCAGACTGTAAACGTCCACACATCGTACAGTATTTTTTTTGTTTTTATAAAGTTATTACGGCGAGTGAAAAATTCATTCAGCGTAGATACAATTGGTAAATTGCATGTACTCTACGGAGTTAAGTTTATGCCACCATCCGTGCATCAGAACTACCTCATTTTTATAGCAATACTAGTACATTAAAAAAAAAATGTATTATACCGGAGAAGGTAGGTTTTGTCGAGTGTTAGAGAATCTTCTCCCGGTTTTCTACATCTTCAGGGGCTTATTTCCATCTATTATATCTCTCTTCGCCTCAGCATACGATCTACCCTTCTTGATCCCGTCCATGAAACCTATTCTTCTTCTTCCCCTTCGCTGCTTGCCCAACATCCTTCCCTCTATCACACTCTTCAGCAACCCATCACCCTTTATTACATCCTTCAGCCATCAACCCTGCTTATCCCGAATTTCAATTTGAAGTTTCCTTTCCTCGCCCACCATCTCAAGCACTTCCTCTTTAGTCTTCCTTTCCGTCCATCTCACCTCCTCCATCCTTCTCCACACCCATATCTCAAATGCCTGCGGCCTGATCTCGTCCTCCTTTCTCAGGGTCCACGTTTCTGTCCCATGCAACGCTACGCTCCATATCAAGCTCTTCACCAGTATCCTCTTTATATCCTTACCCAAAGTCCACGTCATCAGCTCCCCTCTACTGCTAAAGGCCTTCTTAGCTAGCGCTATTCTCTTCCGTATGTCTTTACTACTATGCCCGTTTTCCTCTAGCGTGCTACGTGAGTAATTAAATTGCTACACTTTCTCGAGTTTGTGTCCTCACAATTGCATAATATACAATGCAGTATTTATTTTCTTCTTCTTCAGCAGCGGAAATTGAACTGTATAATGGCAATATGGTCTTTATCATGACTAGGGAACTATCCCGCTCAAACAACGTTGATTTATTTGTTTCCGGCTGAAAGTAGAGCAAAAAACTAGGGGCAGGTTCCCTTCAATCGTCTGATATATTTGAGGAATTTTTAGCTCAATTCATTATATATACAAATTATTTTTTAATTAGAAAACTAAAGCTGTCGCAAGAAGTTAGAATTAATATAGGAATGTTTACAACGTAAATACTTTTTTTTAAAAACTGTACTCTCAGTTATTATCAAAATATACGCAATTGAGGCTGTAAGTTGCTTTGTTTCCGGCTGAAAACGGCCACACAACCTACTGTAGAAGTCACCCTCAGAGAAGAGAAATTAGAGCGAGTGGATTCCTTCACCTATCTCGGAAGTACCATCACGTGGGACGGAAGAAGTACAACGGAAATTAAGCGAAGAAAAACCCGAACTGAGAAGGCGTATATGGGAAAATGATAACTACTGTACTCAAAGATGATAGGACTACAAATCAGGAGACAGTATCTATGTGAAAACATTTGTATGGAGTGTGGGACTCAATGGATCGGAAGCATAGACCATTGGAAAAACTGGCCAGAAAAGACTGGAAGCCTTCGAAACCTCGTGCTGGAGGAAGATACTGAAGATAAAATAGAATGAAAAAATAAGAAATGATGATGTGTACAGAAGAGTAAAAGAGGAAAGGACCACATGGAACTCCATTGAGAAAGGAAGAACAAGATGGATTGAACACACCCTGAGACACAATGGGTTTGTGTGGAACATAATTGAAGGGATAATAGAGGGAAAAGTCACAGAGAAAGAGCCAGGAATTAATACGAGGCATGTTTTTTTTAATAGTAAGTACCGTTTTGAAATAAAAAAGAAACAATTGTAATTTTCTTAAAAATTTTATTTTTTCATGAAAACCTGTACCTTAATCTAATTTTCTACATTATTTTCACTAATATTATGGCACCTGTTGCATCGTAGAGCCCGCTATTGATTCCCAACCTCATAGAAGTCTGCCGCCTGATTTGACAACCACTGCAACACGGTCGTTTTGACCTCATCATCGTCGTCGTAGCGCTGACTACCCAGATGCATCTTCAAATGCAAAAACAGGTGAAAGTCACTGGGCGCTAGATTGGGACTGTATGGAGGGTGACCAAGTTGTTACCAGCCAAATTATCCGATGAGATTTTTGAGTTTGATTAGCCATGTGTGGACGAGCAATGTCATGGAGTAAAACGATCCCCTTACTCAGCATGCCACGCCTTTTGTTTTCGATGCACTAAAAGCTCTAGCCTATTTCCATACCATTCCTTCGTTCACAACGTCCTTTCTGTAAACTTCACTGATCAGACGGTGACTTTCAGCCGCTTTCACGCCTTTAGCACTAAGAAAACGAATCACAGCGCTTATTTCACATTCGGCGGAATTCTCTATCGGTGGAGGCATTTTTAATACTCCCAAAAAATGTAAACGCGGTCAAATGTTTCCGTAATGGCGTCTCTGACTTCCTAAATGATGTAGGTACACAGCGCGTATGCGTCAAATACTGACCGCAGAACTGCAGTGACCGAATTTCAAAACGGTACTTACTTAAAAAACAGCCCTCGTATGTTGACCAAATAAAGAGGAAACTACATAAAAAGAGATACGAGGAGGTAAGGGAACTAGCATTATAAAGAGAAGGGTTGAGGGCTACAGTCAACCAATCTTAGGATTGAATGACCAATGAATGGATTATTTTGGCATCATTCAATAGATGAGGTGTTTTTCTCTATGACGAAGTCATAGAATTTCATGCCTAGAAATATCTCACTCAAACAAATTTGACCCATTCAACTGTTTACGTCAATTTTTCATACCCATTGCTCTTACTCTTCAAGTTCGTATTCCACTTCATCCAGTATTCCTTGTTTTGGTCCCTAACCTCTAAACTCTTTCTTCCCTCCTTGCGTGTATTGTATCCACTAATTTTATTTTTCATTTGCCATATAGCAAATCCATCATGTCCCGGGGTGTGCCCAACCTACCTGGAATTCTTCTCTGAGCTGTTGTGGTGTGTATAGAATTTTCCTATTCCGCTATTTTGTATACTTTCTTGTTTATCATTTTATCTCTCCTTCTGATCTCCAGCATCCGCTCGTATTAAAATGGATACCATTCTCTCGCTTCGATGATACAGAATGGCATTTCTCTTCTTATTTTTTTTTTCGACTGTAACCTGCGTTTCCACTGGAGGTGGAGAATGTAGCCACGATTCCATAATTTGCATGCTCCCTTGATCGCCCCGGTAAGATATCTTATAGAGCTCGGAAATCATTTCGATCCAAGATATAGAGAAGATTCATGTTTTCCTCATCGAAAATAACCCAGGACGAACATTTTACTTATTTGAGCAACATTTTGCTCGAAGAAATCGCAGATCCTCAAGGTTTTTTCCGGGAAATATCCTCGGTATAACAGATATTAACTTTAAATGTCATAATAACGGAAGGAATCATTGGTACAGTTATAATGAAATATTTGGAATGTCTAAAATGCATTTAATTACATTGTAGAAAACAATAATCTGCCCAGTTTTGCTCTATGGGTCCGAGACATTGAGACTGAAAAATGAGAAGAAAAAATAGATAGTATTTGAAAACAAGACGTTACGAAAGATCTGCGGGCCTACAAACGAACAAGAAAGGTGGAGAAGAAAGTATAATAAGGAAATAAGGGAGATTTACAAGGATACTGACATCATAAGTGTGATTAAATGCAGGAGAATGAGATAGGCAGGCCACTTTTTAAGGAAAGAGGACGTGTGTGTGTGTGTGTGTGTGTGTGATGAAGCAGGTTTTGAGGGGAAATCCAGAAGGTAGAAGACCCCGGAGAAGACCACGACAGAGATGGTGGAACGGAGTAAAGATAGATTTGGAGAGGGTCGGAGCTACGGAGGAGGATGCAATGGACCGGAAGAGATGGAGGGGATATCTTGGTGCAGCTAAATATCACCTTGGATATAAATGGCCCTGGGTGTAAGAGTAGGTTAAATGACGAGCTAGACGCTATGAGACTCCGAAACGGGATGAGAAGACATTCATTGGGCTTGATGTAAGATAGTTTAGTTTTCGTTTTATTGGAGAAAAAGAAAAATGAGGCAGGGAGGAATACATACGGATAGAAGTTGACTCTGCAGAGGGATAAATAAAGATAACGGGCGGCAATGAGATGTTAAAGGCTAGGAAAAAAAGAGAGATACACGTTGAGCTTGGTGGAGATAAAAAGGATGCATTTGGTTAGATTGAACGAAGAAGGGCGGTTAAAATGCCATGCTTTATCTCTCGAAGTCTTTGATGAACACCACGCGAAGGAATGCTCGTAAGCGGGAAATTGTAAGAACTCTATGGGGTTAAGATGATGCCGGTGTCCGTGGGTCAGAACTTCCTCCTTTTTCCAAATGATGACTCTCTGGAGCGTACACCCGTCAAAAATCCAACGGAACATGGCCCTATTATGGTTTATGCGCATCTCAAAAAGGAGTACAAAAAGTGACTGATATTTTGGAGATTTTGTCCTAGAATACAACATGAAAATAACAATACAAAGACTAAAATCCTAGTATGCGAAACAGAGAAGCTGCATGTAGAAGTCACCCTGAGAGGAGAGAAATTAGAGCATGTTGATCCCTTTACCAATTTCAGAAGTACCATCACGTCGGTCGGAAGAAGTGTGACGGACATCAGGCGGTGAATAATCCACGATAAGAGGGTTTTCAAGTAAAAGGACAACCGCTGTGCTTAAAGAAGATAGAACTACATACCAGGAAACAATATGTGAAAACATTCGTGTGGAGCGTAGCTCTCTATGGACAATGGGAAAAGGGGACCAGAAAATAATAGAAGCCTTCGAAACCTGGTGCTGGAGAAGGATGCTGAAGATAAAATGGACGGACTAAATAAGAAATGATGAAGTGTACTGAAGAGTAGAAGAGAAAAGGACCATGTGGAACACCATAGAGAAAAGAAGAACCGAAAACAGTAAGGAAGAACCGATAAAATGAAATTTAATTCAAGGTGGCTCTGACCTCACGGTAACTTATCCCAAATTTTCTGTTAACTTGAGTAAAGCTTCTTTGAAGTACGTTTTATGCAATGATATGAAAATAAGTACGGTTTCCCGGCTGGTTTTATTGTAATTCGGCCTTGAAAGAGGTAATATTACAATGGGTTCTTATGGAAATTGCTAATATTACGGAAGAAAAACGTCCATTTGAACGAGAAAGTACATTCAAGCTTTAGATTAAAACTGTTCAGAAGAAGCAAAAACCCTGAGAGATATATTAAAAATATAATGTAGTCACCTTGCCGCATATTTTTTACAGGTATTTGCGAAATACTGCCGTCATTGAAGTCAAAATACGGTAGTTTGATGCAAATGGCACTGCAGTCGTCTTCTCTGGTTAGAAAAATGTGGTCATTAAAAATATAATCATGGAATAATCTGCATTATATGTACCCTAATTTTTGTTATCAATTAGTGACACATTTCAGCAGCAAAAGCAGAGTTTTTTTATCTGAATAAATAAAAATGAGCGAATTAGTAATAATTTTGACTCACTTAGTCAAACCTGAGCCACCTTATTTTAATTGTGCTTTCTCTCCTGCATTTCCGCCACCAAATCATTGTTATCGGCTCTCATCAATGCGACGATTGTTTCGCGTCAGCTCTCTGCTCCATTTTTCTCCGAGCTAACCGTTTCATTCCTTAGTCTTCACTGTAGCATTCTCCATTGTTAGCTTAAATGACCTATCCTTGGATTCCTACGGCAATTTTTTTCATTCTCCTTCTATTATTGTTTAAAAGTTGTTTTCTACAGATCGATATCCTTCCTTTAGAGCACTGCATCCTATGACATAGCAGAGTCACATAGCGGGTTTCGGTCAAGTTTCTCAGCTTCCTTTACCTCTACTGAGGCATTTGCTAACAAAAATCGTTCATTGGTCAATCGTTCAATCCTAAGACTAGTTGAGACCTCCACCCTTCCCTATCTAATGCTAGTTCCCTTACCTCCTGGCGTCTCTTCATATGTACTATTCCTCTTTATTTGGTCCATGAACTTATTCCTGGGTCTTCCTCTGGGGACTTTTCCCTCTTTTTGGCTTAAATTATGTTTTTCACAAATCCATTGTGTCTCAGGGGTTGTCCAGTCCATCATGTTATTATTTTCTGCATGGTGTTCCATATGATTCTTTCCTCTTCTACTCTTCTGTACATTTCATCATTTCTTATTTAGTCCGTTCATTTTATCTTCAACATCCTCCTCCAGCACCAGGTTTCGAAGGTTTCTAGCCTGTTCTGGTCAGCTTTTCCAATGGTCCATGCTTCTGATCCACAGAGTGCTTCGCTCCACACGAGTGTTTTCCCATACTGTTTCCGCTAACAAAAATATGATACAGAAGTATATTCTCTGCGATCACAGAAGTCTATTTGTCATAATTGGAATACAATTAATTAGGGAGGAGATTCACCGGAGACGGGTTAATCGTGGGATATGGCCAAATATTAGTTAAAAAGAAGAATGGCATATAGGAATGCTTTTTCATTTTCATCCCTCCCTGCCCTGATATAATTCCTACCTATCGACCGCCCAATTTCAGATCACATCCTTCAAGCAGATTATTTTCTTTAGTAGCTAATGGATCCGGCGGAATTGATAATGATAGCGTGCTGGAACGAGGGAGGGAAAGGATTAGTGGAATTATTAACGGACAGAGTAGATTGAATAGGTTGACGAGATGAATGGAAATGTAATGTGTAGCAAATGGACAAAAAAAGATGAACGTCACTACATAGCGAGCAGAAAGAAAGTTTTTATCGGATATGTCGGCGTTTCTTCTGTCTGGAAACTTAAAGGACATGGGTTGGATCCCCATTTAAAGGTTTTATGTTCTTCTTGTCTTAAGGATAAGGTTTTATGTTAGAAGGAGGGATTCTCCCCTTGCGATTGGAGTACAAAAAAGCTGCTGCTACTGTTATTCACTTATCTGTGGTTATACACTTATCAGCACCCTGCTGGTATTAACATATCAACGCCCAGTAAGAACAAACTTTGATGGATAGAATGTTATAATTTTTCTGTGAACCTGCAGTTTGGTGCCAGTATATTCTTTTTCATGCTGCCCATGTTTTTGGAAAGCAGAGTTGGAGTTAGGAAAGTAATTTTCTATTTTCCATCTTCGGACTTTTTCCCTGCTTCCTCCTGTCTATCCAACTCAGCCCTCCCGTAATCAGAACATCTTCAAGGACATTCCATTCTGACAGCCACCTCTAAGACGCGTAGCAGGGGGTGGTAGGTGAAATTTGTAGAAAAGGTAGAAATTTGCTCAAGGAATTGGAAGAGGCAAATCACATGAGTGAACTGTATTGTAAACGAGTTTCTTATTGCATCGTTCTGATTGTGACTAGCTTAATGATAGGTATGTCAAAAAAAAAGTATTTTACCGGTTAAAGTAGGTTTTTTAGAATGTCAGAGAATCACCTCCCGGTTTTCTACACTTTCAGGGGCCCCTCTTTTTCGCCTCAGCATACGATCTACCCTTCTTCATCCTGTCCATGAAACCTATTCTCTTTCTTCCTCTTCCTCGCTTGCCCAGCATCCGTCCCTCTATCACACTGTTGAGCAACCCCCTTATTACATCCTCCAACCACCTACCCTGCAGATCTCGAATTTCATTGATAAGTTTCCTTTATATTTATCTCCTATTTATATGCTAATTATAGCGATAACAAGAAAGAATGCATCGAGGTCAGATACGACTAAAACGGAATAAATCCTCAATCTACAAAAAATAGATGAAAAGAGAACTCGCTTTGTACTTTCCACACATATTTATTCTCTCCGACCATGGTTTCGACAAAGTTATGTCATTATCCTATTGTATTTAATACTAAAGACAAAATTGAACTTCAGATTAATGGGGTGTTAATGCTTTAAATTGTGACGCTAAGTACATTGGCTAAACTGGACGTAAATTTGAAATAAGGATTAAGGAGCATAGAAAATGTTTTTTAACTGGTGACGTTTTTTCTATGTTTGCCAAACATTTATTACAGTGTAAACATTAAAGTGACTTTAAACCTGAAATTTTACATGTACAGGATAAGGGCAAAAAACTAAGACTTCCTCGAACAATTTGAAATTGTTAATGCCGTCAAACAAAATTCAAATATGGTAAATGACCTGACATTTAACGTGCATTCACCACTGATATCAATTAGCTTTTAAGGTTTGTTTGCGTCATCTACTCAACCTTGCCATTATGTGTTGTTTATCCCCTACCCATCCCCATTGACATCATTCTCCTTTCAACCAACTTTTTCTTTCCCTCCTCCTTCCTTTTTTTCTCCACCCTCCCCCCCTCGCCTTACCCACCCGCCCTCTGTTTGATATATTTGGACACCGAAAATGTAAACTTGTACCTTGATAATGACATAACTTTGTCGAAACCATGGTCGGAGAGAATAAAATTGTGTGGAAAGTACAAAGCGAGTTTTCTTTTCATGTGTCGCTGTTCCACAAAGTGAAGCCTGAAACTGTAACTTGTGTACAAAAAATAGAGTCAAAACGACAACCAAGAAAAACTTAATTAACATGCATGTACGCACACTAGGCTTTGATGGAGCTACCGGGATAATTTTTCAAGAAACAGTGTTCGCCTGGTTCCGAGTCAGATACTGTAACTTGCTCTTAAATGATGGGAATAGAATACCCACATATTTGGAGAGGAGAAGGAGAATTTCACCATTCCTCATCCCCTGCTCTCTCACCGTCCCGCCCCCGTCTTTCTCCCGTAATCAGATCATCTCCCCTTTCCCGAGTCTTCCGGCCTCCCTCCCGCCATCCCACCCGTTGTTCACTCCGGCAGTCTCTTCAACAGTCACGCTGGACCGCTCGCCGACCCGCCCCGCTCTGCCCCGCCTGTCTCCTCCCTCTCCGCCCTTTTCCGCCCCCCCCCTCCCCTACCGGCCCATCCTTCCTCCCCGCCGAACGCGCCGCTCGCCTCCTCAGAGGAGAGCGGGCAGCCCGAGAGCCAACACCGGCGGCGACGGCACACGCACCCACCGATCTCTCTCTCTCCCTCGTACGCTCGAGGATGGGATAATATACGACTTACAGCATCCCGAGAACCCATGCGCATTAATATGGCTCGCGTTTTCGCCCTAAAAAAGATATCCGCGCGCACAACTTGCGGCCGACGACTCCCTTAGTAGCGATCGGACCTTTCGTTCAAAGCGGTGTGAGAGGCAGAGAAAAAAATTGAAATGCGGAGGGCGGTCTTTTAAAATGAAACATCCCTGGGCGCGGGTTGACGCCTTCATAAAGCATTCGCGGAGGAATGTTAAATGGGGGGGGGGGCGGAAAAAAAGAGGGGGTTTCTGCCTTATACATTTTTATGTATATGTTTTTTTTGTTATTTCCGTAAGATTTGCGCGGGTTGCCGTTTAATTTTTTTCCCCGAACACAAATTCTGCGTGTGTTTACACGGGAGGATTATAAAAGACGACCGCGTTGGACCGGTCGGCAGAATGCCCGCTGAGCCGAGATATGCGGCACCCACATGGGTTTTGGATTTCCTTTCGCTTGGATCGAAGAGTGTGATTGGGTTCGCATACTCTTTGAAATGAACAGAAACGAATGAATGACTTAAGTTTGTGATGCATTGCAATCGAGGGTCATAATATCCCCTCCTCTGGATCGATAGCGATTTGAAACTCGCGCGAGGGTCTTCCTGCTCATTCTTCGTACAGTGCTTAATTTCGTAAGTTCAACTGCTTGTTGATCATGTATGGATCAATATGAATAGAGTTCTCTATCTCTCTTATTCCAGAAAAATATGATGATAATCGTATTCTGAGAGAGGGTAGGAGTGCTTGGTCTGATATGTATTTTTAACAGGGTTATCTCCAAATTAGCTGAGTGCGAAAAATGGAAAATCCCTACGAAAAAATGAACCTATTCACTCATTGTTTCGCGGACGATCAGATCATTATATCGCACGATTATGACAGCAGTTGAATTTATGACCCGCGATAGATAATTGAGGAATATCATGCATGGGGGCTTGAGGTTAATGTCAGAAAGATAGATTATGTGTGCAATGGTGGAACACAGCAAGACCCCATTTTTGAAACTGGTCTCCTGTGCTTTAGCCAGTTAAGCTACCGATGCGTCCTCTGCCCCTGTGGATTTCTGTGACCTTTACGGGACTAGATGTTCTCGACTGCCGGACACTTTTTCTCTGTGGAAATTCGCACATATGTGCATTGCGGGTGACTTTGTAAAAGTGAAACTCAGTGGCTAGTCCCGGATAGCTTGAAAATTGACAGTAAATGTATTTCATTTGCCGTCTGACCCTTTTACTTTATTTTATCAGCTTGATGAGATTTTTAATAGCCTCAAATTAGAAGTTATTTTTCTGTGAAACATGAGAAGAATAACTTGTATATCTGTGATTCTCATTATTCCAAGTGATTTAATTAGTCGTTGTGCATATTGTTATTAACTTATCGCCTACATTATTGGATTATATTTGATGGGAAAGTTTTGGCGAAATTACTGCTAATGAGCCCCTGAGACGCCTGGACCGAATTGGTCAATTGTGCAAGGCCACCCTATCGGTGGTTACCCGATTCTGTAGAGTCCGAGTGCTTGTAGGATCTGAGTATACAGCATCCCTTGTGACTGCGACAAGGTATACATCGGCGAGACTGGACGCACGGTGGAAACAGGCCTGACAGAACATGTTAGGTGCACCAGGCTCTTCCATCCAGAAAAATCTGCGGTGGCAGAGCACAGCCTGGAAAATGGCCATAGAATTGACTTTTGCTAGCACCAGACTCCTGTGTAAAACAAAGGATTACTGGGATCGCATTGTAAAGGAAGCCGTGGAGATCAGGCTGGAGAAAAATAATTTCAACCGAGACAAAGGTTTCCAAATCAGCAACGCTTGGAAACCTGCTCTGAGAATGCTGGAAAAACGACGGGAAAAATCCGACCAGTCGGAGCCAACCTGACAAAAATGGCGGGAAATTGATCAAATGTCACTATATAAATATCGGACCATTCTGGCATTACCCGGCTATTTATTATTGTTACTAGAGACATATTTAGTTATGAACAATTTCGTTGTTCCATAGTTTATGCCTGTTGTTACCTGATCAGTGATCACCAGTGACATAGTTTATTTATTTATTTATTACCAGAGACATATATATTTATACAGAGACATATTCAGTGTTAACTTTTAAAAATATTTACGGGTTGTTGTTTCCTTTTGTGTTTGTTTTGTTTTGTTAAGTTTGTGGCCTGGCGGCGGTTTTAACGGGTTTCCCACCGCCCTAGGGCGAATGCCGGGCCAATACCTTCCCGCACCAGTGTAAATTTCCAGTGAAATCCCTGAAGAGGCGACAGCCTAAATCGGGGTTCACACCGTTGTTTTTGTTATTTGTTATTCTGTATTGTTTGGTGTGTAAATAAACATATTTTGACTTGACTTGGCATTACCCGGCTGGAAACCCGAGAACTCTTTATTCCGAGTGCTTTGCTGAAGGCAAGCAGGTCCCATTCAGGAATTACTCTTACTTCGACCCATTCAGGGATTACCGCGACTTACTCCTACCCCAACTACTAAAACATGTGGGAAAACAAAGTTATTAGTTTTCATCATTACCCCTACTTCGTTGGGCTCCAAGAAAGGTGAGCCCGGATTCCTGTTCTGAGTCCTAGATATGGCTGGACATTCTCAGAGTACATGGGAAGTCATACTTTCTTCCACTTCCTCGCTCCGCCTGCATTTAGGAGAATCTGTAATCTTCAGGAGTAGGAGATGTCTCATCACTTGACGGTGTCCCGTGAGGAGTTCCACTACCGTTCGTGTTTGACTCCTATTTCATAGAAGAAACATCCTTGCAAAGCTAGGGCTTGGTCCCTTTATATGAAGTTTGTCCTGCCGTAGCTTCGATGCAGTTCGTCAGATCTCCGAGTGAAGAGCTAGACCCCACATTCTGATCTCATTCCTCCACGCTGATGCGTCTTCATTGTATTGAATGAAAATGAATGAAAATCCGAACGTAAATTGTTTTATACGCTCATGCTGTAGGCTGCTGAACACATTTGTCATGATTGGTCTGTTTATTTGTCCTTCAATATTTTCTAACTTGATGCGTTGAATGTGGAAAACCGGAGATAATTTTCATGAATTTTTTAAATATATTTTTTATTAATGACAGTGTCTATCATTAACCCGGGAAATTTCCTATTGCTAGATATTTTCGGTTTCCAAGTTCTTACCATGCGGACAATTTTATTCGCTCTGGCATTATTTATCTTATGCTCAAAAACTAATTTCTCGCTGCAAAATGCCCAAATAATAACAGAAAGACGTATTTATCAAGAAAAAGCATCGCCCACAAAATTAATATAAAAAAGTGAAAATAATTAACGGGAAAAATTCTACTTTTACTCCGCACTTCCTGTATATATATTTAATGTAGCGACATTTATTTTTTGCTCCAAATATGTTACAAATGTTTTGAATTTTTGGCTTACGCTTTAGCCTCACGGCTATAAGTTATTAGGCATTCGAATATGCTTCAATTGTCTTATTTTGACACACTTCTACGTCGCAGGTATCGTTAATGAATTGATTTATGAGGGTATCGGGTATTTCACTTCCAGACAGATATTACATGTCCCTTATACCAGAGAAGGCCCGGTAACAAGCTCAATTCCATTTGCCTTCCCGATTATTAAATGTACGCCTTAGTTAAAAGGTATTTGGCTATGGTTATAATAATAATAATAATTTATTTAACACATACAGGTAACCCCAATTACATGTGTTGTAATAAAATACAATAAAATAAATAAATGCGTACATCAATCAATCAGGAAAAAGAAAAACAACTGTTTAGGTTCTATAAAAAAATACGAACTTTTTCTTTTTTAGGGACACTAATGGGTCAGAAATAAAATCAGCATCTTTATAATTATTCAAAAATTCATTAGCCGTGCGCATCATCCTAGTTAGCGGTTCATATTTACAGACATCCACCCGACTAAAGTGGCATCTGAAGAGTGGAGTGTGCTTAGTCCTCCTTGGAGGCGCATTCAGCTTGATTAAGACAAGTAGATGGCTGGAATCCACATCACCCATCATAATTTTACGCAGGAAGATTGCATCTGAAACCCTCCTTCTGACTCCAAGTGGAGTGAGCGTTATTTTGGAAATCCCCAACTATGTATGTTGATAACGTTCTTTAAGTAGAAATTTAAGTTTATGCGTCACTCATGTAACCATTTCTCACTTTATCGTATAAGTATGACTTGATGTGAATAGACAGCGCTCTAAGGTGTGACCTGAAGACAATTAAGTGAGGATTTAATAGGGCAATTATTTAAAAAAATTATGTTTTTCCTGCCTGAATACTACCATTTTTGCCACGATGTTGGAAGAAATAAGATGTTGGGGCTCCCATCGCGTTATTGGAATCTTGTGAATGTGAATTTTGAAGAAGACATGAAATACTGAAATTTATAAGTAACCTTTTTTAATGGTGGTTTCCAGGTTGAACTTTCCTCCTCAGTCGAGCGGTGCTTATCAGTGGACGATCTTATGTCAAGAGATGGGATAAGATCAACTTGATAGGGCATTCCTATTCGATTTTTATTCCTCCAGGGTGAGGAGTCATTTTTTTCTTCATTATTCCGGCATCTTCGTTTCTGAGCTCGACGATGAACTGGTGAAGCGGTCCGACCGGTTGAAATAAGACAAAAGCGCGGGACTTCGGGCTTGCTCTTTTTTGGTTCCTTACGGAACTCCTGACGCTCTCCCCGCCTTTTGTATTTCCTTGAGTTCTCATCAGTCGGTGTTGGAGTAAGTGGCATCAAAACTGCGACCGCGCCGTCTGGAACAAACATTGAAAATGTATGGGCGTTAAAGTTTTACTATCTAATGCTTTTTGTATCATTTGCGCATCCATTTATGGATCATAAAAATAAACAAAAATGAGAGCAATGGGATTGAATGAAAAACATCAGTCGATCATGTGGTTTTTACGGGTCTTAACGATAAAGTGTACTGAAGAATAGATGAAGGCTATGGATAACCTTATCAGAAAGGCGAGGTCCAGATGGATAGGTCATGTTTTGTGGCAACAATGGGAGATAATTGAGGGGAAAGCCCGTCGAGGAAGACTTAGGGACAAAGAAGTTGGCGAGCTATAGTGGGACACGAAACAGGAAAGTCGCTAATAGTCAGCCGGGGGCAGATTAGAATGGAGGGCTGCAGTCAACCAAACTTAGGAATTAAATGACTAGTAATGATGACTAAAAAACGGCACATCCCGACACACAGTCGCAAATCGTCTTGTATTTGGTAAATGAGTTTTTCAAGTTAATCATCCTCGTATCACGTATGTCTGCATCTACATACGACCCTGCGATCCCTATCCATTGAAGCTCGAAATATTTCTTCCATTACGAATATACTAAATTAAGAATGAGCTAAGACGACGTTCATGGGAAAAAGAAAACTGCTGTGCTCAAAGAAGCTGGGGCCACAAACCAGGAAAATGTTTATCATTCGTGTGGAGTGGGGAACTCTATTGATCAAAGCATGGACCATTGGAACAGCTGACCAGAAAAGACTAGAAGCCTTCGAAACCTGGTGCTGGAGGAGGGCACTGAAGATCAAATGGACGGAAAAAATAAGAAATGATGAAGTTTACAGAAGAGTGAAAGAGGAATGGACTATATCACACATCATACAGAATAGAAGAACAAGATGCATTGGACATACCCTGAGACACAATGAGTTTGTGAAGATCAAAATTGAAGGCAAAATAGAGGGTAAAGTCCCCAGAGGAAGATTCAGGCATAAATATTAAGAATAAATATGTAGACTATATAAAGAGGAAAGTACATAGGAAGAGATACCAGGAGGTGAGGGAAATAGCATTTGAAAGAGAAGGGTGGAGGGCTGCTTTCAACCAATCTTAGGATTGAACAACCAATTATGTTACGAATATGAATCATTGGTACGGCATAAAACAAGATGAAGTCTCTCTCTATTTTAAATTTATTTCAACCAAAATGTCTTATTTGCGTATATTAATGCGTTAAGCAGTCGATCAAGCCAGAAAAATACTAAAAGAAAAATTGTGAAATACACCCTTGTTTACGAAAATATTCCATGCTCCGTCAATACGCTACACCTATTTCTATGATTATAATTGTTTTCCAATCATAGGAATTTCAGTAAATAGTAAAATCTATACCTCATAAGTGCCAGTGCCCATCAAGGTGATGCATATTTTTTGTCTTTCTTTCTTAATTCTTTTTTGCTTCGTATTTTTCTTCGTTTGAACTGATTTTGCAATCAAATTCAGAACAACGTGGTGTCTACACTTTGAACTGGCTAGCGTCCGAGTCCAGCTTGAACTGCGGGTTAAATTTCTGTTTTTAAATGTTCAAAATTTGGGGTACGTGCACATTTTATCGTACCTGAAAAAGTCCGTCCTTGTTGAAATATTGACATTAATGAAGCGCGAAAATTGGAAACGTTTTTTTTTGACGCCTTAAGTACGATGATCCGTTGGGAGAGTTATGTTGGCTGAAAAGTATACTCTTTCCCCATTATTTGTGAGGTATCTATCGAATCTCATGATTACCGAAGTAAAAAAGAAAAATATTTTGCTAAGAAAATTGTTTTGAGAACAATTTAATTTCTTATTTCTTATTATTATTGTTAACATAACCGCTTACGAGAGTTATATCTGTCGCAAGCCCTTTCCCCAGCGCCTTGCGAGCTCTAAGTCGAAATTAAACGCAACTTTTTAAATTGGTATCGTGATTCATTCGTGATTTAGAGCGTGATTTAATTGGGAATTTGATGAAATAAAACCAAAAACATCAAAGAGAGGTATGTGGACCGTGAGTCGAGACTTTCGATACCGTGGGCCATTTGACTTGTCGATCTAATCTCGTCGAAATTCCGTCAAAAGTCACAAGCGTAAGCTAAATGTTTGTTGAAACAGGAATTACGAGTACCTACTCCTTGGCAGTCACAGTGGCAACTTGTCACTCCTCCGACGACACATACTTTCCTCCAAAAAAGGGGGTTCTCGGGTCTTGCCCACCGGGCAGCCTCTCAGCAGCTTCCTAACGATGTGAATACCGACACGGGGGGGGGAGGGGAAGGAGTGGGGTTGAAAGAGGGGGGACTGAGGGAGGAGAGGGAGCAGGGGATGATCAACGCAACGGAAAGTTGGAGAGGAGGGTGCTCAAAACTTGGGCCCAAATTAATGACCGCTTGAAAGGGTTTTGATGGGATTGTTTGTTCTCAACATTAGTTGGGCTCTAATCCTCCGTTATCCCTCATATTCCAATAGCGCTTGCGGGCTAACGCGATAATTTCGCGATTTTGCGATGTTTCCCATCGATAACTTAATAGAAATCAGCTTGCACTTACTTCTTTAATGTGAATTCTCCTTATGTATATATTTATCTTTTAAGTTAATTTCCCGCGGACTACCACCTTGAAACGGTGGAAGGGCTTCCAAGGGCTGCAAGGAAGGGAAGGAGTTCAATAGACCCCTGGAGCTGGAGTGGCGGGAGCAATTTTTATTGCTCCCGGTAGGGCCACCCATGCCAGATAGGTCGAAGAGTAGGAGCCAGACGAAAGGTAGTCCCGTGATAGTGTCGCGTGAAGCACACGGTTGGGTAGTGGGGTCGGGAGTCCCCTCCCGACTGTTTTCTACCCATAAAAATGAATGTCACTCATAGAGAAACGAATCCTGGCAACTACGGTACGCCGCACAATGTGGGGTGTCGGGCCCTTCATCGGGGGAGGCAACGCTCCCGAGGTCGTCATCTCACGAAATCCTTGCAAAACAGAGTGATCACAGGATGCTGAGGCAAAATAGGATATACTAAATCTAGATACGACCCTGAAAGTGTAGAAAACCGGGATGAGATTCTCTGACATTCAACAAAACCTACCTTTACCGGTAGAATACTTACATAAGAAAATCGTCCTCATTCCCAATGAAAACTTGTAAAATCGAGAACAACCCATAGCACTAAGCAGACAATATATGTTTCAAGAGTTAATTTTCCATATTTTTCACACAGATGGTTGATATTATTGCGTTATATCCGCTAACTCTTCCATCACGTCGTGCTATCCGTATGAAAGTAAAGAGAATGTAGGGCCTCAATATAGCAGAACAGTCAGGCTTCCTTTATGAGTCTGTCAGGTTTTAGTCTGATGAGTATTTCCCTCTGCACCTACCTCAACGGGTTTAACCAACAACCGCCTAAAGCGATTGCTGATTTCTTTTAGATTTCATATCAATCACATTTCAGCACTATGCTCATCTCCCTGGCCTATTTAAAATTTTCGGTCGTCAAGTTGGTACGAAGGTTTCCGCGGCGGCTTTTCGATAGTCAGCTCTCGGATGTTCCTCTGCGTGGTGTCTTTTGGTGACAACAGTTTCGTTAAGCACCCAATAAATTTCAACAGAGAAGTATTCTCCAACTATCAAGCGCCTTGAAGAGCGTCTTCACGCCGAGAAGCGTGAGAAACCGGGCAGCCAGTCAGGAATATCCACTGAACGGGACATGAGTGTAAAGGACGGAGTATGAGCTGCATAGAGACGTCACACCTGAAGACGCCAGCAGGATGACTGGAGAAACTGTTGTCACCATAAGGCACCACGCGGAGGAACAACCGAGAGCCGACTATCGAAAAATTTCTCTCGACAAGTGTGTTTACTTGTTAATTACCTTAACCTTACTGTTTGGCTTGCTTACTTGTTACTCTCTTGACTATTTTTTAAATATTTTTTTTGGTAATAATAATGGTTTTTTTATAAGGTGGTTGGTATGAAAATGTTAGTTAGCTGGGACCCGACAGTGATGCTGTTACAGGACGTAATTCCTCTGTTAAATAGGGCCCCGATTCGTGGGTTGGAATGGTGTCTCCGCGAGGCTTGAGACCAAGTTTTATTACCTGGGTTTTATTATTCTGGGGCCTGACTCATTTGAGCCCAGAGAGGGTGCCTTCCCACTTAATACCCTCCGTAAATTTTCGTCGATAGACATTATGGGAAACTGCGTTTCTTTGGAGGATAGCGAACGGTGATTGAGTTCCGACCCTGGTTACCCGGGTTCAAATCCTGATAATGGTTGAAGGTTTCCAGTTGAATCTATGCTTTAAAACAATACAGAGAGCACTTCAAGTGCAGTGGACGGTGCGTCTGTTGGGATGTGGAAAATTTGAACCCCTCGGCTCCTTGAGTGAAGAGAAGACTAATGCCAGCGCAGGGATTGTCTCCTTCCTTAAATTCCCTATATGCTCTACCACTCCCATTTACCTGGCTATCCTCGATTGCGGTGGTTACCAGTTGTCTGTCGCCTTCCTTAATAACTAGTGATACTGAGTGACTTTTTTATACTCGCTTTCCTACTTCCTCATTAGCTGGAAACCTTTTCTAATCTCTAACTTTTACTGCACAGAAATGCAACTACTTTATCCTAGAAGTTTATATGCTTCCCCTGACTCACACCATCGTGGCGGCTCGCTCTGGAGATGTAGGGTCCTCCTATGGAGGCTCAAATTGGGGGTTCAGGTAGTTGGAGCGAATTTCGTATACATATGTACAGATTTGCGTGGAACTTTTCGTCCGCGTACTTGCCAGTAACATGTTCAGGAAAAAGCGAAAAAATTGCTTGTTACCACTTTGGTTTCTTGGCAATTCAGTGCTACATTAACACGTAGCCTTATGGAACTTGACACACATTTCGAAATAAGTCGATGACGTATGTACAGCTTTTTCAGAAACGCGAAAAGACAACTTTCATATCATTACAATAGTTCCCATTAAATATTAAGGCATCATTCTGAATAAAACATGTATTTATTCGCGGTTTTCTCTTTAATTGTGAATCCCGTGCCGCCAAACCTAAACATAACAGTGCTTTAATTGATAAAAAATGTAAAGTATAATTCTTGCATCATTTATCTCACAAAACATATGATTATTTCCAACCAATTACAACTTTCGCGACCAAATACAATATAGATAACCACAAGATACTTGAATTTATGTTCATTTATGCGTTTACTTACAGGCAACGTTTCACCTAATTCATTGGCACCCTCAGGGCTTTACAACTAGAAAACGAGATTTTTCAGCCAGGTATTTTCATAGACATTAACCTAAAATTTGTGGCATCAGGACTTTACCTACCGTTCAGCATATGAATATTGAAAAAGTGAAAGCTATTTCTGATACACGTAATTATGATATTTTATTTTTAAGAAAATAGTCAACGCACAAGAAATTTGTCTATTAAAATGTACTTTGAACAAAAAACGCTGAAAAGACTTACTCATATAAAGTATAAAAAAGGAGCTTTGATGCTCTTGAGATACCATTTAAGTTCATTGCTCTATATGCCCGCTCTTTATTTGCGGAAAGATGTGCTGTGGCCAAGTTAGTCAAGTCTTTTGGCGATAAAGAGAAGGAATTAATGTCAGTAGGAAGTGAGTTAATTATGGAGTAGATATGGGAGAAGAGAGAACATTTAATTAGTGATAGCTATAGTTAATTATTGATTAAATTGGAGTTCAAATTACTTGGAGTTAATAATTGTTTTAGCCCATGATTTGAACTGAAATAATAAGAATTTATCTTAAAAATGTAAATCACTTTAATTACGGATGATACGCTGATTTAGAAACGGATGTTACCAAATATTCGTCCTTTATTTAAAACGCTATAACATATATTTTACACTATTCAATTGCCTATCTTCGTTTTATATATGCATTGTAAAGTATTTCATTGTATAAAACCACATTTAACCCTAATTCCTCTTTATCCGGATTGGCCGAGGGGTAGATATGAGATAGACTGGGCAGATTTCTACAAATTTATATTTATTGCAATAAGTTTAATTTTAATGTTGGAAATACCTTTTTGCGCTCCGCGAAGTAATGAGGTTAACAAAATTTGTCAATGTGTGTAATGCGATATCGAATTTACCTCTAAACCGAAGGTCGGAGGGTATCGAGATGGTGTTAGTGGCTAGTACTGGCTAACCATACGGACGGCCAGGGTTCAAATCCCTGCAGAGGAGGATATTTTTCAGAGGAAACTCGATCCCTACTAGAGGGAGGGCACCTATTCTTGCACTCTTGTGGAGGTGCTTCAACTAAAGTACTCCGTCTGTCGGATGAGACGTTAAACCGTGGTCCCCTTGGCGCCTATCGTTAAGAGCAGGCTAATGCCGACGCCGGGTTTCTATCTACCCTTCCACCCTTACCTATCCCTTATGGCGCAACTGGGTTTAGCTGTAGGTCGCCTCCCCAAATATCCAATCCAATCCGAAGGTCGGAGGTGCGAATCCCATTTTGGGCTTATTAATGTAATACATTTTACATTTGGTGAACAGTGCAGTGACTGGGGGAGGGTGTGTGCAGTTCAAGTTTATCCCTTCGATTTTTTCGCAAAAGTTTTTATAGCTCGCATTGAGTTTGTATAATTAAGAAATGCGTATAAATGCATGTTTAATTTTTCAAAATTATGTTTGATGAATCAAAGTAGAATTGAAATTCCATATTATTTGCTTGATCTCTGGTCGATCCCTGTGTAGGCATATTTAATTTTTAAAATGGTTTTTTGCAATGTAATGTCAGAGCTTGGAGCTCCCGGAAAATCCCAATTATATGTCGGGGGGCGTTGATTGCATTCAAAGTTCTCCATTTATGTCTAAATTCATAATGAATTATACCAGTTGTAATTTCTGTATTATCTTCAGTGTTACTAACTAACTATTTAGAGGACGAGGAAAGAACTAAATATAAAGGGTCTCAACGCCATTGAATCTTTTTTAAGTGGTATAACGCCTTTTTACCGTAATATTTTGGCACAGGGGTACATTTTAACCCGAGATAATTCCGCGATTACATCCCCAATTATTTTCCGAGTGGTAAAATTACTTAATAAATGGTGACAGGATTTTCGTCAGAACTAGGTATAAGGAGTCGCTCAGCTTTCTGCTAGGATTGAGTAAGTGTGTAGTTAGGTACTACCTACTCTGTTTGAGGCAGTTGGAAGTATAATTTTCTCAAGAATGACGGGAACCACATTCAAGTCTCGCCTCGGGCCAGGATGCTATGATTGATGTTTGACGTATGTGTGGGGTTCCTAATTACCCATTACTCGGCGTGATACGAAATAATATACTGGAACGCAAGGATCGGGAAAATTGCTGACTAGTGGTTCCGGGAGAGGTTCCGCTTAAAGGAAAAACAGGCTGGGAAGAGGCTTTGAATCCCATGGGAGCGCTAGGAGTTTGCTCCAGCGATATGCAGCCTTGAGGAAGAGCTCCTCGGATGAATACGGATTCGCACCGGAACGGGGCCGAGTTGGCATTCGATAGAAATATTTCCTCTCTTCTGTTTCTGTGGTAGTCACTATAATCACAAAGAAAGTTCCTGTGGAGAGCTGTTCCTGAGATGAGAGACGGGATTCACTCTCTCGTATTAAGGTTCGCATCCTCCGTACAATGTTACGGAGGATGTGATTCATTAGATCTAGACTTGTTATTTGGTGCAGGGGATGGAATCAGCGTGGCTATTGGAGCCTTGGCTTTCCATGCCATAGGCAATGACGCTGTGTGGGTTGTTTTTCGGAGGAGAGGAAGGTAATAGAAATGATCGATCTTTGCGTACTTTTAACGAAAGGCGTCTCGAAATTCATAATTCAGATTTTTTCATTCATTTGTAGTTCAATCCTAAGATAGGTTGCCTGCAGCCCTCCACCCTTCCCTATCTAATGCTAGGTCCCTTACTTCTTGGTAGCTCTTCCAATGTACTTTCCTCTTTATTTGGTCCATGAAATTATTCCTAGGTCTTCCCCTAAACACTTTGCCTCTATTTCATCTTCTATAATGTTTTTCACAAACCCATATTTCTCAGGGTGTCTAATCTATCTGGTGCTTCTTTTCTGTATGGTGTTCCATGTGGTCCTTTCCTCCTCTACTCTTTCGTAAACTTCATCATTTCTTATTTTTTCCGTCCGTTTTATATTCATCTTCCTTCTCCTGTACCAGGTTTTGAAGGCTTTTGGTCTGTTCTGGTAGGCTTTTCCCATGGTCCATGCTTCCGATCCATCGAGTGCCACGCTCCACACGAATGTTTTCCCACAATGCATCCTTGTTTTTTGTCCTATCTTCATTGTAAAAAGGCAACTTCAGTGAAGTTGTCAATGAGAGCCTACTTAGATTGGGCTATTCTTTACTTCCATGATAAAACAACTTTGTTTCAATCCACACAATCGTGTGGATTGAAACAGTTGTTTTTATCATGGATATTACTCACTTCCACAAAGTTAAGCCGGAGAAGATTACCTATATTCTTTACTTGATCTCCGTTGCACTTCTTTCGACCCATGTAGTGGTACTTCCGAGATATGTGAATGAATCCACTTGCTCTAATTTCTCTCCTCTCCGGGTGACTTGTGCTTTCGGCTTCTCTCTTCCGCATACTGGGATTTTGATCTTCATCTTATTTATTTTCGTGTTACCTTCTTGGAGAAGTTGGTCTATTGCATTTAGTGACCTTTGAAGATCATCGCGATTACTACCTATGACTTCGATATCATCTGCGGAGCGGGGCATGTTTATTTCTTCTCCGTTTATCTTTGTTCCTCGAAGTCCAATTTCTTGGGCTTCTGTTATGGCCTCCTCCAAGTACATGCTGAGCAATGCTGGAGAGAACTTTCATTCTCGTCTTACTGCTTTGTTAATTTTGACTTCTATTTGTCTTCCATATCTAATTCGCATCGTGACAACTTGCTTTCTGTATGGTTGGTAGGTTATTCTTCTGGTAGGTTAATTTAGATTATGGGTTCAAAGTATGCTGAGCACCACGTCTTCATTGCCTTCAAATCTTTTATTCAACAGCTTTGATTGTCATAGCTTCATTTTCGTGTTAATGAGAGCATACTGCGAACATCCATTTCTTAAATGCTTCTTCACTTCCCAAATTGTGTTACTAGCTGTTTTCAGACTCCTCTTCGCCCACGCCCTAAAGATGGCCGGTTGTCCCCTCGGGCCTCCAGCCGTTCATAACACGCCACGTCCCGCCCACTCAAAATGATGTTAACATAGTATTTGTGCTGCTGATCAAAAGACATCTCATTTATTTCGGTCCGGCTATTAATCGACAAAATGTGAAATCGGAATAGATCACGCTTCAAAAGCTATCGCAGTTTACTACCTAATCATCCATTTTCCGCCCGATTTTAAAGACGGACAAAGGTAAGAATTGCCAAAAAAATCGTAAATTAGCGCATATAGTGATGTAAGATTTCTTAGCGCTGATATGCAAAGTTTTAGCCCTGGATTGTGATGTAATTTCATCAATTTTGGATGAGGAAATTTTTAAATGGTACAGGAGAATTTATTCAACGGCGATTGACTTAGAGTCATCAATTCTTGGAGCCGAAATAATATAGGGCGCTAGGTATTTTGAATAAAAAAAACTTTGGGAGAGACAACCGGTTGAAATGTGTGTTTATGACCAAATAACATCGGAGCGGCACATGGTGTGCGTGCCCCTTTACGCCGAGCGAAAGCAGGACTTTCGATTGTGCTCGGAGCTAAGCGGATGTTGCGCGAAGAGAGCTTGCGATTGCTATGAATCTCATCTCGACTGTCGCGATAGAATGACGCGTGTGGGAACGGCGCGGTGAAGCTCAAGCGTTCGCGGTGAGATTTTACCCCCGCACATAATTAAGAACTTCATTGCCGTGACTTCCTGTTATCTTAAAGAGAGAACTACCGGTTTACGCTTGTTCGAGACTTCAACATCTACTTTCTTTAATGTTTTGCGAAGGGATTTTGATCAGAAATTATTTAATCGGCTGTACAATAACCACTCATTTTTTTTCAGAAGAAAAATGTCATTCTGCTCTTTGACCCACATTGATGAGATGATAGTCATCGATATTAAATGAAGGGAATGTTGGTCGGTTAAAAGTTATTAGCTATCTTTTCTAACGTAAGTCGTGATGGGACGAATGGCTGTACTGTAGTCCTCTCGTAAAAGGAAACAGTAGATGCTAAGGTAATTTGAGCGAAATATTATTTCAACTAGAAATCAATGATATACAAAGTTCATAAAAATTAACGTCTATTTCATACGTATCCCCCTAAATTTCCATGAGGATTAGGAAGCCTGGGTTGCGTAGAGGTCTGCTTATTGGCCCGTAAAGTATCAAGTCCGTGGTTCCATTTCCGGTCCAGGACGATTTTTTTCTCATGGCAGTTTTATTGTAGAAATCAATGCAATTGGTCTCATTTTTAAGAAAAACATCCCTCCCTTCCAAAGATTCAAAATGTCATTCCTCCCTCAACAAAAAAATTTTTGAGATATTACTAATAACTTCAGGCTTAACTTTGTGAAACCTCTCTATATTTAACGGACATTAAAATACACTTTGTATAGGTTCACTGTATCTTAGATGTCATTATGTGACGAAACCATGGTCATTCTCAATAAACTCATCAAGTAAAAAGTGTATTTTAATTTCCGTTAAGTTTTGAGATATTTGCCAAAAAATACCAGTCATTTTACATGAGAAATGATACGTGCGTGCACTCCAGAGAGACATTCTTTAAAAAAAGTGACGAATTTCTACCAGATATATCACGTAAAACATTAAATGCATGTAGTTTGCTTGTCTTATGCATTAATTAAAAGATAAAACGTATTCGCCGCAGTAATATTCTTTTTTAGGATCGTGGAAAAAATCTTCATTTTTGAAGGAGTTTTAAACGTACCGCATGGAGAAAATTAGTCTAGTTAATGACTTGCATAGATATTTTTATTAAATTACATAGAATTTCAGTCATATAAAATTATGTTATTGCATCATAAATATAGCAATATTTCAATTATGCTTTTATACAGTTGCTGAAATTAAAACAGTGGAACCTGTATTAAGCGACCACCGGCGGTTCCGCTGAAAATTGGTCGTTAAGATGGGTGGTCGTTCGACAGGGGTTCAGTTTCTAGGAGTGTATATTGTGCAAATAAACGGGCGGCTGATTTGATACAAATGGAAAAACATTCGAAGCGATGGTTTTGTTAAAACCTATACAATTGGCGTTTATTTTCTCACAATTTAATTGCTCCTGGTAAATTTCAATGGATATTAATTTCATGTACTCTTACTGTGAAAGCTGAATTAAGCGACCACCAACGGTTCGGCTGAAAAATGGTCGTTGAGAGGGGTGGTTGCTTGGTAGGAGTGGCCGTTAACAGAGGTTTCACTGTAAATAGATTATAATCTCCATTATGACTGGGGAACATCTCGTTCAAACTACCTTAAAGGTTAATAAATGTAAAAGATAGCCTGATATGTTTTTTCCTCTTCTCCTCATTTCTGCTCTAGCTGCACCGATAACAAATTCTCGAAATATCAATGCAATTAATTGATTTATCTTAGGTGGAAAGATGAGTTCATTCAATGTATTAACTAAAGAGTTTCAACGCATAAGATCGTCAATCAATCCATGGCGAAAATAGCTGCTTGAGAACTCAATTTATGCATGATTGTTTCTTGACTTTGGTTCACGAAAATATCCTCACTGCGGTTTAATTAATCGATTTTGCCTTCCGATGCATTTAACAGGATGTGAGATGAGATGAGCTTAAGTTGGTGATTTTAAATGTAACTTTTTAAGAAATTGCCGTTTCCGGTTAATAAATTCCGGAGGTATGCTTGAGTGAGAGCTGTCCATTGTAAGCCCACGTACGGTTCCAATGAAATGCAATATTTCTGCTAAAACTAAAGTCCAAAAAACTACACAATTAAAAGTGCCATGTTTTATAAGTTCTCGCTGTACTTCATACGATCTAATTCATAATGTTCTCGTATCTTTAAAAATAGGAGAGCAATTACAAACAAAAAGTTTTAAAGGCAGAAATTCTTTTTACCATTTTCGGTTACAATCTTGAAAACTGGGATCAACACGCATAAATCACGACAGCAACCGAAAGACGCGAGTTTTGAATACTGTTATTATTATGTGGATTAATTTAGTAACGTTCCCCTCCGAGTCCTCGGCAAGCATCGGGTTTCATTGCCGTCATAATCGCCGAAGACTCGAGAGGGGTTTGTTATATTGTAATGTATTCTACAGGTCAAGGTAGGTTTTGTTGAATGTCAGAGAATCTCCTCCCGGTTTTCTACACTTTCAGGGGCCTATCTCCCTCTAGTATATCCTTTTTTGCCTCTGCATAAGATCTACTCTTCCTCATCCCGTCCGTGAAACCTATTCTCTTTCTTCCCCTTCCCCGCTTGCCCAACATCCCTCTATCACACTCTTCTACCCTTCCTACCCTTCTTCATCCCGTCCATGAAACCTATTCTCTTTCTTCTCCTTCCCCGCTTGCCCAACATCCTTCCCTCTATCACACTCTTCGGCAGCCCGTCGTCCTTAATTACATCCTCCAGTCATGTAAGTATTCTACCAGTGAAGTTAGGTTTTGTTGAATGTCAGAGAATCTCCTCCCGGTTTTCTGCACATTCAGGGGCCTATCTATCTCTAGTATATCTTTTTTCGCCTCATCATGCGATCTAGTATACGGATTTAAGAAGTGGAAGACATGAAATTTCGTTACTTAGGGAGCTGTAGAACAATCGAATTCCTTCATCTGTCGTAGAAACTGCATGGCATTCGATGGAAGAAATTTATGCGAACATCCAGCGGAGACTAGCTCAAGCCAATAACGCATTCATGATAGAAAAACCACTTAGCTGTTCAAAGAAAATTGAACTTAAATTAAGAGAGAAGTTTCTAAAAATTTATGTAGTGTTGAGCTATGAGTCATAAGCTCAGAGACCTGGAAAATTTAAAATCAGGTACAGAAGAGAAGACAGACTTTCTAAACTTGCTGGTGAAGGCGGATGCTGGCTATCAAATGGAGGATCTGAAACGGGGAATTTTGCAGAGAAATTAAAAAATGCGGAGAACCATGCGGAAAGCAATATCCATATAGGTAGACAACTTGTTGAGAGGCAAATAATTTGCAAGGTACATATCAGAAGGAATAACTAACGGGGAAGCCCCTAAAGGAGAGCGAGGAGCCAATGCATAGGTCAGCTAAAATGGGAGATGAAACAGAAACGATGCAAAGACATGGAGGAGTTGGCAGTGGACTGGGCAGAATGGCTGCAGTCAGCTAATCTTAAGATCGAATGGCCGATGATGGCATATAGATCGAGGCGATTACAAATATTTTAGGGAAATTTGTTTATCCGAAAATGGCCATTGGAGTTTTCAGTTTTTATTATAGCTTCTGGACTTGGCAATTACATTTTTAACATGATTTCATTTTAACTAAGTGGCACACTACACATGATAATTAGTGTCTTTAGAAATGACTCTATCTATATGAAGAGGGTTTTTTCTGCAACACACCACATGGAAATTTTTAGCTGAATAAAATGTGAGCATAAGAAAGTAATCTTAAACTTTCTCACGTTCAAACCATCTGAATTCAGTCATTACATCTTATGCTTGTCAATCGTGCGATTGGGGTGAAATTTTGGTCCAAAAATTTCAAATGATCCTGTTTATCACAGAGACCTGACGTAGTAGGTCATTCAGTGTCGCATCTGCAAAGGTTGGATAATTGTATTTAAAGGAATATTTTGGTGTCCTAGAGTCCCGATTGATCCCTCAATAATCACTACGTTCACCAATAGATCTCAGATCGATCTGAACTCGGACCGATCAGAGAATTCCAAGCGGCCCGACTCGGATCGCCTGGTTTACCAACACGGACTGAAAATATCGATAGCGAACAATAGAATCTATCAGTCGAAGCACGATGAAGCTGGGAAGAGGAAGAAAGAGAATAGGTTTTATGGACAGGATAAAGAGGGGTAGATCGTATTCTTAGGCGAAAAAGGATGTACTGGAGGGAGATAGCCCCTGATAGTGTAGAAAACCGGGAGGAGATTCTCTGACATTCAGCAGAACCTACCTTAACCGGTAGAATAATTGAAAAAAAAAGATTTATGTTCTTTGGCGGTACGCATCGGGGCACATTCTTAAGAGTTGTCGTGAGACGTTATCTATTCGCTCCAGCCATTATTTCCACTGCTTCAGCTCAGCCGTGATCATTCATGAATCTGAAATGCCCAAATGACAGCCTTTTCACGATTACCCTTAATTATCCTCTTGAACTCGTGCCCTGAAGGGCAGCGGTACCTCATGTGATGCCTCAATTGCCTCTAATGTAGATGGCTAAGCTTTAACATCTAATTTCTTTGCACTTTCGTTAAGATTTACAGTGATAGCCAGTTCTGTCTTAGTTAAAATGCTCCGCTTTGTGTTCCGGCCGGGAGGAAAGATTTATTCCAATTTATTTAGAATCTATTCTCCCGTAGCAAAAACTCGTTTGGCCGATTGAAGCTTTTTATCTCATTGCTGGGAATTCTTATTATATAGATTTTTTTCCAAATCTCCGGCGATGATAAATCTGAAACCATGAGGTAATCCGGTTAATTAAGCGGCAAACCCTTGTTGTTCGAGCCCACATTAAAACAAGCACGGTCGTATATTTCCTCGGCTAGCCAATTACCGTACGGTGCCTGCTTTTCCTTCTGCAGGCCGTCTGCAGCGTGGTACATGACTGCATGCAACAGTCCTATTCGGCCATTATGTAGTTTTCTCTTCCGCTGGACGGATCTCTCTCTCTCTCGAGAGAGAGAGAGACGTTTTTTCTTACCGTCGAGACATCTTTTACGCGGATGCCGATGCGCTCTTGTTTCCCACGCCCTCCCTCCCCTCTCCCCCTACTCAGTTCTCCCCCTCCATTTCCTGTCCCATTCCTCGGGTTATAATTCCGTTCGGTGATACAGGTGATCATTACGTCCCCTTTATGTGTTTTTTTGACTTTATAAATGCTAACGAGTTTCTTTTAAGTTGTTCGTTCCCACTTTCGTAAACCTACTCACCCCGGAGCTTTGGGCTGTATTTCATCATCTCTTCAAACGAAAAATAATTACCGGTAACTCGTTAGCCCTATTAATGAAAAATGTAATTATTTTAATGGCGCATAACTCAAGTCAGTCTTGGCCGAGATATTATGTCGTATGCCATCCAAATTTCACGTCGGTGAATAAAATTTGCTGTAAATTTGGTATGTATTCATTTTGAAATGCTATAAGATGCGCATATTGGGTCGTAATTATCTAGAAGATGGTTGATTTCGTGAATAAATCTGTGTATTACTTGAATATTAGCGATCGGCATTAGCCTGCTCTTAACGATAGGCGCCAAGGGAACCACGGATTAACGTCTCATCCGACTGTCTGAGTACTGTACTTGAAGTGCCCTCCACAAGAGTACAAGAGTAGGTGCCCTCCCTCTAGTAGGGATCGGGTTTCCTGTGAGAACATCCTCCTCTGCAGGGATTTGGACCCTGGCCGTCCGTATGGTTAGCCTGCTCTTAACGATAGGCGCCAAGGGAACCACGGATTAACGTCTCATCCGACTGACTGAGTACTGTACTTGAAGTGCCCTCCACAAGAGTACAAGAGTAGGTGCCCTCCCTCTAGTAGGGATCGGGTTTCCTGTGAGAACATCCTCCTCTGCAGGGATTTGGACCCTGGCCGTCCGTATGGTTAGCCAGTACTCTAGCCACCACACCAACCCGATTCCATGCGTTCTCATGACTTTTTTTATTTAAATAGATATTATGCGAACACATTTTAATCTTTTGGACTCTTTAGAATTCCCCTCTGCAATGAGAAGCCCATTGATGAGCTCCACCCACCGTCATTCCCTTCTCTTTCTTTACATCGTAGCTTTTGAGCATCGATGCTTCAATTCATCTCCTCTTATCTTCATCCTTTTCGCAAATGTTCGTCCTCAATGCGCCCTCATTTTATTTCTCTTGAAACCTAACTTCGGAACCATTTGATGAGAAATGTGGCTCTCACGTCCCGTATTTAAGTTTTCGGGAATGTAAAAGTATTGAAGTATTTCCTTCGAGTACCGTTCAATTCCCTCCTCTTCGCCATTGATTCTTCAATCTACTGAATTCTAATCGAAGGTAAAGGTCGATTTTGAATGCACCGGGACCAGACACGGATATCTTTACGGAGTCGCCCGCAATGCACAAATGTGCGAAATTCCTTTGAGGAAAAAAAATCATCCGCCTTGACCGGGACTCAAACCCGGATCCCTCAATATCTAGCCGAGTTATTTAGTCAGTTCAGGTAGTTTGAGCGAAATATATCATTTACCTAGAAATCAATGAATTTGGTCTCATTTTAAAGAAAGATATCTCACCCTCCTAATGACACTCAAAAAAACCCCTTACCACATTACATTCGGAGATTTTTGACGAAAAATACCGGCCCAATTACATGGGAAACGGTACGTGCGTGTACTCCAGAGTGACATTATTTAAAAAATGAGGAATTTCTAACCCTTAGATGTCGTAAAAATACTAACAGCCTGTAGTTTGTATGTGTTCTCAACTATTTTTGGCAATTAATCATATAGTCACCGCAATAGGTTCTTAGGTATCACAAAAAATCTTCTGTTTTGAAGGAGTTTCAAACTCACCGCGCGAAAAAAATGAGTCAAGTTGAAGACTTATTTAGATATTTTCATTTAATTTCTTACCATTTCTGTCATATAAAACCATATTATTGCACCATTAATAATGCAATATTTAATTTATGTGTCCTACAGTTGGTGAAATTAAAACGTTGAGTTAGAATATGGTCTCTTTTATGACTAGGGAACTATCTCACTCGTACTACCTTTAGCTACTCGGCCAGTAATCGAGGGATCCTGGTTCGAGTCCCGGTCAAGGCGGATGATTTTTTTCCTCTGGAAGTTCGCACAAGGGTATTGGTAATCGATGGTCCAACTGTCGGTGAAGAAGGACATTACTTATACTCTTGTAATTTTTGCCAAAGCCCAAGATGGGAGGTCTCTGCCGTCCTTTTGGCCAAAGTCACCGTTGACTTGGGATGACGAATTTCGCGAGGGAAAGACGAATTTCCCAAGAGGTATTTTCTTTTAGCTGAGTTTTGTTGGAATAAATACCTCTGGTATTTCCATTCTTGGGTAAAAACCATTTTCCGAGATATGTCAGAATGTTTTGTACCTTCGGGAAAAATGTTTCGCATATCTTTCGCATTTTTGCTAAACGCATAAAAAATGTAAGCTCATTGAATCGTTATTTAATGCTGTCTATAGATTTTTTTTATGCTCAAGGGAGAGTTTTAGCAATGAGAGACTTAAATATCACATGTATGTGAATAGAGGAAGTTTACTGGGGTAAAAATAGCCTGGAAATATTTGTATGAAAATGCTCTTGATTTGCTGAGGTTGATGATCCTATTAGATTACCGTTAGCTCTTGTAAAGGACTATTGTGATTTGTGAAGTGAAACCAGTTTTTCAGTTCAGAAACCAGGGACCAGTTTTTCAGTTTACAGTTCAATATTTTCCCGGCATGGAGGCCGAGAAAACGTTTAACTTTTTATATATCTTCTGCCGTCAATGACGCTTGAGTCCACGAACAGTCTGTTTAAAATTATTTACAAAACTCAAGCTCTCCTGTATAATGGAAATAACGAAAAGGCTACATCATCTTGCAGTAAATATTAACCAGGCATTGTAAAACAGTGCCTAGAAACATTGAATATTAAAGAAGAATTTAGTTAGCGAAAAGCTAAAGACGAAACTGCATATCGTTGTTACGCTCGCAATTTTTTAATCGTTTCAATGTTATGTTTTAATCATGTAGCTTATTAGAATCAGAACAGTGAGGCATAAGCTGTATTGCTTAGAATTAAATGAAGAAATTACGCTTATAAACGGGAAATTGCGCTCAATTTGACTTCACGAGCTCCAATGCAATTCTCATCATTTCAGTGCTTCATCCTTTTCTTATTACTTAGTCTTTCCCGACCCACGTTGTGGTTGATACTGTTGTAACTTATTATTCGCTCATATCGCATATAATTATCCCCTAAGCCTCAAGTCACGGGGCGTAGGCATTGAGAATTTCAAATGCGAGATTATCTATCTTAGTTAACCAAAATGCGTGCTCGTGGCTTAAGAAAATTCCGCCGACTATCTCTGTAGTTCGTGAAAGCTGGGGAATAATATGGGGGTCATGCGAATGTTCTTTCAAGAGCTGGAGGTTCGATTTGAGAACTCTTTTGTCGAATGTTTCCATCGAGGACTGCTGTACCTGTGAGTTAAAGACCTTACCTAGCTGACCTCGATATAAAAAAGTGCTCTTTTCTCACGTCAAAGGGTTTTCCGTACGAGGAGCGCTCGGAATTCGCGACACCGTGACCCAGAGGCTGCAACCAGCAGTTGAGAGTGACCAGCAATGCGGGATTTTTTTTGTATTGCATTCTTTTTTCCATTCCATGTTATTGTAATGACGCCGACTTGCGCAAAGGTATTTCAAAAGATCATTGACAATAAGTGTGCAGCGTTGCGCAAAACCACGGGGTGAGATATTCCGAGAACGGCGAAGAGACGATAGAAAATAAATTTGGTATCTGGCGTACTGGACGTGATTATCAATGAGAGAATTTTCAAACTCATTATTTGATTATATACCAACCGGGCGAGCGGTCGCTGTCTGTATTGACAGCTTTGATGGTATGGATACAGTTTTTCCATCTGTATACACTTAACGGGTCAAAAAAACATTTTCTGTTTCGCTGGAGCCGTTCAGGGCTTTAGTTACTTCGGAGGAATTACCTCATTACATGGTGCATTTGTGGCAGACTCAGACCGTAGCCAGCTATGAAAAGGAATACAACTTAGCGGTTATTTGTTTACGAAGTTAAAATATGTAATCACGCTTATTTTCTAGCTCATAAATTCGCATATAAATAATACAAGTTCCTTGGTAACTTTGTGGTATTCCGTTTTTTCATAGGATTTAATGGTACCCATCTCACCTTATAGATAAACTAGTGATTAAAAAGTCCAAAAAAGCGGCCATAAAACTAATATTCACCGGTGATCTTTCCTCCAAAACAGTTCAAAAATGGTGTTCTCTGAGATACTTAGGTCCGATCAGTGAAAAGATCGCCAAAGTTTTCCCACGAGAAAAATATCGCGTGCCATTTAGACCCCCAAGAAACTTAAAAACTCTATTCGACTAGAGCAAAGACCCGTTGAATCCTAAGAAGAGAAGTGGCATATATGCTTTCAAGTGTGGTGACTGCCAAGGTGTATATGTGGGTCAAACTGCCCGTAACTTTAATGTAAGAGTCAAAGAACACCAGCTATCCTATTTTAATAATTGTGAACTTGAGAGCAATTTTGCGAAACACCTTTTAAACCATGACCACCGCAGTGATTTTAATCTTGATATTTTATGTTTTGCAACCCATAGACGTGTGCTTGACTCACTTGAGCAGCTGGAAATTTTAAAGACATTGCATGACCCTGACTCGAAGATTTTAAATGAGTATTTGTACCCGTCCTCATCTCCCATCCTCACAGCCGCCTCCCGAATTTCCCTCCCCCCTCTCCCCCGCTAAACTCCCCGCCAATCACTACTCCTGACCAACCCGCATCCACACCACCTTAATCACTCACCTCCACCCCCCTCCTACCAAGCATATATATAAAATTTTGTAAACCCGGAAAAAGCACCTGAAGATGACGCTTAAGCGTTGAAACCCGGGTCGTGTGTGTTTTTAAGTATGTGGTTTTGTAAATGTTACCATTAAATCCTCTGAAAAAATTCGCATATATCTTAGATTTTGATTAAAGATGTTTCATAGAAAGAGATAATAAGCCCTGAAATTTTGCAAATATTTTTATTACTGAAATTGGTCAGGCCGTATAGAAATTGAATGGATAGATTATATCGAAAGGCTGTGGAGTGTCGAAGTGAAATTTGTGAAAAAGAAATTCAAATTAAGTCAAGATTCTCTGGGAGAATACGACATTATTCACAGTGAATTGTTGTGGTTCAGTGACCGCGTGATTATGATGAAATTGTGTATAAAACCTAATCTAGCACATATTACCAGGACTAGAGAGATGTCGATTCTGGTCCCAGTTTATTTAAATATTTTTTCTCGATCTATCAGCGCGCTCTGAGGTCTAATTTTGGTACATCCAAGTTATTAAATAAAGAGCGGAGTTTGTGCTCATGGTTGGAAGGTAACCGGCTCTCAAATATTTCAGAGGAATGTTGAACTGTTCATTACATATGTTTCTGTTTTATTTAAGTCATTTTTCTGAGCATTTTCTTGTTCACTCGCAAATTCTTGAGTAATAATTAAATTTAACGCGGAGTCAAGAAATGACTTAAAGTTGGAAACAAGAATATGGAACGATTAGGATTTATGGCATATTTCTGAATCAACTTTCATTCACAGGAAGGAAAAAATTATGAATTTTCTCCAAATAGGACGAATTATAAGTTTTACCATCAGGTTATTTACCAGAACTAATAATTATTAGCTATGGTAAATAACCGGTATGGCAAAACTTTAATCGGAATATGACAGCTAAGTGCAGTTGGGACGCAATTTATGCTTGCTCCCCGCTCTATTATGATGCGTAGTATTGTCTTCGTTAAACAGTTTGGGGTGACTTTATTGCTTGAGCTTTCTGTAAAGGTAATTAATCTTTATTATTTTTCATCTTATAAGCAAATTAAACACATTTTCACCCTATTAGTTTAAACGCGCGATAAAACCGTCTGCCATTGTTAAGTTTTTAAACGTATTTAAAAAAAATATATTTTAAATATATGTTTTATATATGTTAAATACATGTTTTAATATATATTTTTTCAGAACTGTATGACATTTTTTTTGTAGTTACCCCTAATCTACAACGTGTGTTTTGGGTATTGACCAAACCTCTCTGTTTTCTCTCCTGTCATTTCTCTGCTGTTCTGTGCTGTATCTCCTGTCACTATGTTAAAAAATTTGGAAACTTCCTCTAACATCATCTCTCTCTGCCGTTAACGGGACCTCCCCCCATGTCGCTTCCAACTTCTGTCGCTTCTTCTCGAATTCTGGGAACTCAACTCTCTTTCACGCTCTTTAAATGTCCCCGTCATCGTAGAATATTTTCTTCCATATTATTACTTCAGTTTATTCCTCCAATTCCATTTCTTATGTATGCTTTTCTCTTTCTGTTCTTTCCCAGTTTTCTCCTCATGAATATTACTTCCTCTGCTTGTAGCCTGCTTTAACGTGGTTTTTGACTTGGAAGAAGCTGCACGCTAGGCTTAAGTTTTTTTGAGAAATTCAGAACTGGTGTGTTTCAGAGAGACACAGAGAATAGTATTTTTACGCCTCAATATGCCCAAGTCTGACAGAAGAGATGAAATGAGAGAGATACATTGCCGAACATATTAGTACAAAAACTCGTTATTTCCGCGCACAATAAGCGATCGCAATAAAACTATGCTCCACTAATTGTGCTCCAATAATATCTATACGTCACCATTTCACCTCCAAAAACCTCATTCTTTGCATCTTTGCGCGGATGGTGTCCTAACACCCCCTGCCTTACGCTCATGCGGTGGCTCGCTGGGTATTATGTAGATGTCGATAAAGCAGAAATGATCTAATCTTCTTTATTCGGCTGCTTATTGAAAATATATGAATATTTAGTTTAAAATACGCTTAGTTTTTATGTGGATGAGAATATTTTACGTCTCGGTGTTCCCTAAGTGCAGTTGGAAAGATTGAGAGACTCGAGAATCGATTGTTACTTGATAGAATGTCTAGAATGAATGAAGTTTACGAAACCATAACAAGGCTTGGAATTAAATATGTTGTAACAGAATGTTTTGGAACCAAATAAGGGTCAAGAAAATGAGGAAGCATTAGCAATCTATTTGATAGTTTCACCACCGCCAGTTCTACAAAAATCGTTAAAGGGTAACTACGAAAACATGAGAAGAAACGGTAATTTGAATTTCTTTAAGTGACATGATGATGTGATTTGAGGTGATGAAATGTATAACATTTGGAAGGAATGCGATGATTAGAAAACAATGTTTTTGAACCTAAGAATGGTCAAAAAAAGGAAGCACTTGCAACCTGTTAGATGATCTCATTATAGATACAGAATTTTACAAGAATGGTTACAGGGTAACTACAGAAACAGAAAAAAGAACGGGACTTTGAATATCTTCAGATTACTTGATGATATGATTTGAAGTGAATAAATGTATAATATTTGGAAGGAATATGATGAGCGGGACCAATGCATGGGGTTGTTGGCGTTGGTTAACATTGGAGAAGAGTAAGGTTATTGCTTTAGAGACCATAACAGTTTGAAGAACATATCCAGTGAAATGGCTCTCCTCAGAAAGTAGTATTTTACTTACGTAGGTTCTGAAATATCTGGCGATGGTCAAATAGATCATGAAATCACAGAAAAACTTCATGAAGGAGAAAAGTATCCCCGAGATTCAGGTATTTAGTTTGGAATTGGAGAATGCCTAGGAATATAGGAGTGATCAATCACAAACCTATAACTGGAACCGGTAATATATATAATTACTTGGGCACTACGTTGGAGGTAAGTGGCCGCAGTGGTAAGAACATTTTAGAAGGAGAGAAATGCTTCCAATGGAGGCATTCAGGAAGAGGAGAAAACTGTTGTCGAAGAAACTGAATATTGATGTAAAGAAAAGGCTGGCGAAGGGTTCAACATTCTATGCTGCTGAATATGATCTCTGAGAGGAGAGGAGGGGAATGTGCTGTGAGATTTATAGAGGGCGTGGGTGGGCGCGCGGTCAGGTAAGATTGTGGCGAGGCAAAAGAGTTGTTCATCGTTACGCATTGTAATTCCTCATCCAATATGGGGAGGAGGTCATGAGAAGTCATTGTTTTGCACGCATAAGGGTGCTCATGGTGACTCAGGCCTCATGGAATGAATATACATTATGGTTTCACGACTCGTCGCGAAAAACTGTTGCGAAGAATTCCATAAACAAACAACTTTTTCGATTGAGTCGCCGTCTAGTGATAAAAGACGGCAGTTCAAATGTAAATACAGTCTACAGATCGTTAATAATCACGTCTTACCGGTTTTACTTACCAGTAATCACAATGCAGTGGATAAAAAACGAAGTACTACACGTGGGATGTAATGACACTCTTTTTTAATATTGTCCGGTCTACAGATAAATTTGATTCCTCTCCAAATTTAATTTTACAAATGCACAATTAACTTCTTAGGACTTCGTGATTATCGCTCTTCGGCAATTTAATAATAATAACGTGGCCAAAAAAGTGGAATGGATTAGAAGACGGATACAAGCACTATAAGCATTTCAAAACCAAGATCCGATAATACCATCTACGGATGAGAAACTGCACCAATAACTATCATTTTAATAACAAATAAAGGAGAGGTTGTTGAACCTGTTCCGAGGCCACACATGAATAGTAGGTTACACATGTACATCCACATCAATCTATCTAGATCATACCTTTTGATTCCCAAGGCTCTCAACAAGTTATAAGCCAAAAAAAGTAGCTGTAAATTAACAGTAAATGATCTACTCAGCAGAACCAAGACTCACGATGGAAGTTTATCCATAATATATATTCATGCCTCATGGTCACCTATTACAAGTTTTCTGAAAACTTGAATAAAGCATCTTTGAAGTACGTTTTTTAAACTGAGATAAAATTAAAATAGTGTTTCCAAGAGAGCTTTACTGATATTCAGTTCGAAAGTGGTGTTTTTAACATGGGCTCGTATCGAAATTACTCAGATTCTGTTAGTGAAACTGCAATTTAAACGAGAAAACACAAGCTTTTAATTTAAACTTAATAAGAAGCGAAAAGTCCTGGGTAATTTAATAAAAATACAATATGGGTATCTTACTGCCTGTTAATTTTAGATATTAGAGAATTTCTTCCGTCATTGGAAGTCAAAATGCGGTAGTTCCATGCAAATGGCGTTGAAATTGGTTCCTATGGCTGGACAAATGTAGTCATTAAAAATATATTCGTGGAATAATCTGCATATTTTTACTGTAATTTTGGTTTGCAATTGATAACCCATTTCGTTAGCGAAAGTAGGATTTTTTTGAGCTGAACAAAGAAAATATATGATTGATATTTATAATATGCCTAGATTCTTATATCTCTCGAGATTTTTTTCGTATATTAATCCTTTGTACTCAAAACATCACACATTTTCTGTATTTGCTGATGAAAACATCGGCTGGGATGGGAAATACTCTGTCAAAAGATAAGTCGTACACAAGATTACGAAGTGTTAGTCAATAACAATTCGTTGGAGGGATTGCCGTCTCATTCCGCCTGTTAATATCACATTATATTATCATCTCTACCATCTTACCAAATATTACCACAAAGTTTACATCAACTTACTCACCTCTCAGTGTATGAAAATATCGACGCGGCAGTAGGTATTCAAATTGCGTCTTGGATTTCAATCTAATTTTAAAAAAATGCGATTCAAGATGATCGTTTCGTGCTCAGTACTCGAACTTTGATCGACTCGAAATGGATGCCTTCAGCCAAACCGATTGGCTTCGGATTTGAATGCTTGCTCGCATTCGTGTATGTACCCTGTTAATCGGGCGAGTTAAAGCCGTTTCGATTTCCACCTTGTCCACATTTCACGTGTAATTTGGCACATCTAGATCCTTATTTCTTCCCTCCCCACTCTCACACCTCTCAAGCATTCACCATCGAGTATTCCTGCCACCATCCGCTCATCTCATCGGCGCGACTTGGTCAATCGGCACGCCTGTCAATGCTTCTTTTTTTTCTTAATCGGCCATCGATCAACTGGTGAAACATGTCATGCAAATTATTCGGGTGATTAGCGCTTCCGCCTTCTTTCCTCTCGCGTTTTAACCCATTCCTGGAGAGCGATTTCAGGGCGGGCAATTAAGCGGTACTGCATAATTTATTATCGAAAAGTTCACAGCCACTTTCGTATTACAGCGGCGTACTTTTGTAATGCTACCGGGTGATTTTGGAATATACCTCTCCATTAACTCGCTCTTTCAAAGTTTTTGTGCATATTTATTAAATAAATCATGATTTCCTCCTTAGCAGAAAAACGTATGTCACAATATATGTCGTCTTCGTGGGAATTTCTAAACCGTTGACGCCTCTAATAAGGTAACTGCGTTAAGTGGAAGTATTGACTAATGATAATCACCTTAAAGTATATAGGAAGAGATGCCAAGTGGCAAGGAAAAGCTCTGCTCGGAAATCAAGGATCGTTGTCTGGAGATTTGCCATTACCAATGTTAATGGATACATATTGGTCGTTCAATCGTGAGGTTGGTTGACTGTAGTCCTGCACCCTTCCCTATCTTATGCTAGTTCCGTCACTTCCTTGGAACTCCTCCTATGTACTTTTCTCTTTATTTGGTATGTGAACTCATTCCATGGTTTTCTTCTAAGGACTTTCCCCTCTATTTTGCCTTCAATTCTGTTCTTCAGAAATCCATTGTTTCTCAGGGTGTGTCCAATTCATCTGGTTCTTCTTTTCTGTATGGTGTTCCTTAGGGTCCTCCCCTCTTCTACTCTTCTGTATACTTCACCATTTCATTTTTTTCCGTCCACTTTATCTTCAGCATCCCCCTTCAGCACCAGGTTTTGAAATCTTCTAGTCTGTTCTGGTCAGCTTTTCCCTTCTGCCAAACCGATTGGCTTCGGATTTAAGTGCTTGCTCGCATTCGTGTATGAACCCTGGAGTTCTCTCTTTATTTGGTACATGAACTTATTCCATGGTTTTATTCTGAGGACTTTCCCCTCTATTTTACCTTCATGATTGAAGGAAGAATAGAGGGGAAATAGGCTGATTTCTATTACTTTATCGATTGAAAACATAGTAAAACTACAAAATTAGTGCGTTAACCCGCAAGCGCTAGTGGAAAATGAAGGTTAACGAAGAATAGCTCTTGACACTCACATTGGCTGGTTCCCACTCGATTTTATCATAGTTTTAATCGGGAATGCGAATGATTATTAATTTAAATAAATACTTAACATATGAAAGAATAATCCATGTAAATGAACTAAGTGCATGCTGATCTCTCTTAAGTTATCGATGGAAAACATACTCATCATCATTAGTCGTCTGCTTTCGCAGGTCCTTGGTGTCTCCATCTCTCTTTGTCCTCTGCTCTCCTCTTCAACTCTCTGTAACTCCTCCATCCTTCAGGTCATCAATCATCTTTCTTTTCTTTCTTCCTCTTTTGCGGTTTCCATTCTCCATTCCTTCCAGTACCTCTTGTAACAAACGTTTTCTTCTCAGTACATGTCCCATTCAGTTTTTCTTCCTATCTTCAATGGTCTTCAACAGCTTTCTTCCTTCTTTTATTCTCTCCAACACCTCTTTAATCCTAACCCTATCATACCACTTGATGTTGACGCTTTCTTCCAAATCCACATTTCTAAACTCTCTATCCTTTTTCTATCCTATTCTGTCATCGTATGGTATATTGGCTAAATTACAGCGTTAACCACAAGGGCCATGGGTAAATGAGGGTTTACTAAGATGGTGGGCTGCTTCAGCTTATAGCATCGGCTAGTATAACTAGTGCCCTTTCTATATTCCTCAATAGTTAACCTCTCAATATGCACATAATTCACCTTTTCTACCTTCTCCGAATTCCACGAATAATTAATGCCCTTTCCGCCTCATGAATCTCCATAACTTCTTTCTATGCCTTCCTCACCGCTTAACTACCATCTCACTTTGGAATAAATGATATTTAACAGCGTTATGTGACCAATTTATTGGTTCGAGGTAGAAAAAATGAAATCATCTATCGTTAAATGCGAGGAATGAAACTCGAATTCACTGAGAGAGCTCTTACTCATTGACATCGCCAGTCCTCTCTCCGTCAGCATGTGGTCCACTCGAGGTATTCAACCCCTATTTCTCCGAAACCACCTCCCACCCTCCCGTATTGGAAGTTGAGGGAGGCACACGCCACTTATATTTCGACGTTCGGCCCCCAGGCGGCGCTTTCTCCGAAGAGAATACTTCCCCCCCCTTAATCCTCCCTCTTACTCTCCTCCACATCCTCTGTGAATTTCTGCACCTCCTCGACCGGCGCCGCATTCTCTTCCTCTTCCATCTGTTCTCCACGCCACTGCCAATACCTCGCGCGCACTGACAACGTGCCGACCGTCGCAGAGTGCTTTCAATCGCTAATCTAGCGGGACTAAAGTAATTTTTGTAACTTTCGGGGAAACAGTCACTCCAGACGTAGTTGTATCGTCAACTAATGGCTTTATCATGATTTATACCTTTGGCAAGGTTTAATTAAGAAATAAAAATGCTGTTACTTAATTAATCCTTATTGTTACTTAATTAATCTCTGTGGGGAAATTCTTTGAATTTCGTATCGGCCTTTTTTTGTATGTGTATTTGCATTAGAGCCTAGGGGACGTAAAGTCCCAGGGTCTCAATAAAAGTTATTATTATTATTTTTTTTACTTTGGTGACTTTCCCGTTCCGAGTCCTCGGCAAGCATCGGGTTTCATTGCCGTCATAATGGCCGAGAACTCGAGAGAGTTCGTAGCCACTTCCGAAACCCATCGGATCTGTGGCTACACTGCGTTCGGGTCGTGCGCACGAAGCAGATGGAGCGACCCCAAGAGGACGGCCTTCTGCATGCGGGCTGCTAGTGATTCCGCCTGTGCCACGCAAGCAGGAATACACTTGTTGCTCTGTATTATATTATTATAATGACGTGTATTATGGGAGTGTATTGAATGGGGCTCAGTTTATATTATGGTTCCTAATACAGCGTGGATAGAACGAATTTTTGTACCAATTCGTTCGGCAATGTATCTCTTATTTTATCGCGTCTATCAGACCTCGAAACGCGTCGTACACGGAGCTTGTGCAGAAGCTGTCGACCCCTTCACAGAAACCAATTTTTGACCTAAGTGAATCTATATTGGTTCGCTGTATCCGCATGGGGTGAAAGTGAATGAAGGTATTACTTAAAATGAAATGCTGATTTGTACTTTCCAAACTTCTTTATTATTAAAGACCATGGTTTCGACAAAATTATGTTAGTATCAAAATTGTATTATTCTTCATCTAAGGTGAATCTGTCCTCAGACAGGTTTCAATTGAACTGCTCCCTCCATGCTCGTCCATCCTGTGCTGCCTCCCTCAGCTCTTCGTAACGCCTTCCATTCATAATATCAGTCAACGTATTATTTCTTCGTCTTCCTCTTTCTCTCTTTCCCTCGATCTTTCCTTCTGATATTCTTTTCGGCAGACAATCTTTCCTCAGGTCGTGTCCCTTCCAGTTTGCCTTCCTCTTTCGTAATGATCTTGAAATATTCCTTTTCTCATTCATCCTTGATAGCACTATCTCGTTTCTTACTTTCACTCCATTTTAATCATTTCATTCCTCTCCATAGCTATATTTCAAAACCCTCTAGATATTTCTCCTCTGTCCTCCGGTCTGTCCATATCTCTGCTCCATAAAGCACAACACTCCAAATAAAACATTTAGCAAATCTTTTCCTTAAGCCTATGTTAATTGCTTCGGCTGAAAGTTGTTGGTTGACTTTACTGAAGACTGCCTTTCCCAGTGATATTCTACTTCTTATTTCCTCCGTACAGCTTCCATTCCATGATATATAACACTTCCGAGATATCTAAAGAACGGTATTTGTTCTAGCCTTTATCATCAGTGGTGAAATTTAGGACTCCTTCCTCTTTTTCCTCCCTTCACTACTTTGGTTTTCCCAATGTTAACGTTCATTCCAAAATGTTTTCCTACCCTCTCGATTTTATCCACCATTTCCTGTAACTGTTTCTCACTGTCTTCTATTACCGCCTGATCATCTGCATGTTTTACAATGTTCACACTTTCTCCTCCCAAAAGGATTCCACTGACATCTCCCATGGATTCCTCAATTAATTCTTCACTGTAGATGTTGAATAGAACTGGAGATATACAACAGCCTTGCCTTACTGCCCTCCTTATTCTAATTTCCTCAGTCTCTTCTTTGTGTCTCTTATTGTATTACTATCACTAAGATAATGACATGGAGATTGGGTTGGTGTGGTGGCTAGGGTACTAGCTAACCATTTGGACGGCCAGGGTTCAAATCCCTACAGAGGAGGTTGTTTTTCAGAGGACACTCGATCCCTACTTGAGTGTCTTGTGGAGGGCACTTCAAGTACAGTACTGCGCCAACTACAGTACTGCGTCGGATGAGACGTTAAGCCGTGGTCCCCTTGGCGCCTTTCGTTAAGAGCAGGCTGATGCCGACGTCGGGTTTCCATCCACCCTTCCTTACCTAACCCCTATGGCGCAAATGACCTTAGCCGTCGGTCGCCTCCCCAAATATCCAATCCAAACGATTGTGGCATATTTTTTTGGAAACCATGGTCGATAGTAATGAATGTTTGGAAAGTGCAAATCAACATTTAATTTAATTTTCATTTCATTTGCCTACAAAGTGTAGCCCGAAACTTTAACTTTTGCTGAAAGAATTGCATCATGGGACTTCACTTGTAGTGAAATTTTGCGCGGAATGGTCTTCGCACTTGATGTTTAAAGGGGAAGCTTCCGCGGTGTGTCATTTTGTAAGACGACAGTTTCACAATCCAACCCAACCCCGAATAATGTAATCAGAGAAGATGGTCACACGCTCTCCAACTCTTGAGGCGTGTATTCCAAAGAGAAGTGGAAAAGGAATCCATAAAGAAGGCGGGAGAAAATCACACTTGACCTATAGCCAGGCTATAAACAGAAGCCAAAATGAATCGAGAGCACTTCAGACCGGAATAAGCGAGCTAGAACGCTCGCGAAACTGTCTTCTTCAAAAATTATACAACGGGGAAGCTATTCCGCCAGCCGTCAAGTACTATTTGGGACTTCAGTGCAAACATGTGCATCCGCTGCAGACCTCCCACTTTAGGCGTTTGCTTAAAATTCATTTGACTTGTGGAACTCACTAATAGGCAAGCCTGCTTAATAGAATTAAAATCTTCTAGGGTTTGCGTCCGGGTTAATTGCTCCATCTTCTCCGACGTTTCGAATTCATCTTAATCTACGGCCCTGGTGACGATGAAAAAGGCTTTCATCGAAACATCGACAAAAATGGAGCGATTAACCCGGACGCAAACCCTAGAAAAATTTAATTCTATTATCCGACGGGAGAAAATAAAATCTTATATTCATTGGTCGTTCAATCCTAAGATTGGTTGACTGCAGCCCTCCGCCCTTCCCTATCTAATGCTAGTTTCTTTACTTCCTCGTAGTACTTTTCTATGTACTTTCATCCTTATTGTGTCCATGAACTTATTCCTGGGTCTTCTTCTGGGGACTTTTCCCTCTATTTTACCTTCAATTATGTTCTTCACAAACCTATTGTGTCTCAGGGTGTCCAAACCATCATGTTTTTCTTTCTTCTATGGTGTTCTATATGGTCCTCTTCTCTTCTGCTCTTCTGTACCCTTCATCATTTCAAATTTTTTTCCATCCATTTTATCTTCAGCATCCTCCTCCAGAACCTGGTTACGATGGCTTCTAGTCTGTTCTGGTCAGTTTTTCCAATGTTCCATGCTTCTGGTCCATAGAGAGCCATGCCTGCAATACCAAACCTCCATTGCGTTAACCAGCCCTTTTAGGGGGTTGGTGTGAAAATCGTGAGTCATTGTGGGGCACATTTTGATAAATTTTCAATGAAGCCGAAAAAAATTTTTGGAACACACCTAATTTCTCTTTCCGCAGACTACAACCTTGACGTGTGGGATGGGCTTGCGCGTTCCAATGACCTGGACTGGCGGGAGCAATTAATATTGCTCCCAGTAGAGCCACCCATGCCAGATAGGTCGAAGGGTAGGAGCCAGACGTAAGGTAGTCCTGTGATAGTGTCACGTGAAACACACTATTGGGAAGCGGGGGTGGGAGTCCCCTCTCATTCATTAAATTGCCTAGAAAACAAATTGGTGGCATGCAATTTTTGGCTTTTATTTGTACATATTAATTACACATAAAAGCAAAAAATACAAATTGAGCCGTGCTTAGACGGATAAAATTATCGCTCTGTGAATGCTTTTTTAATGGTGCCTTGGATGAAGATATTCTGGCAATAACCCAATCAGAATTTTACCGGTATTATTTTTCCGCATAAAATAATGTTTATAATAATAATAATGTTTATTCTTCCTAACATGTTTCATAACAAATATTTCTTCTATATTAAGGAAGTAATATAGCCTATTAGGCATTGAGCCTGTGTTTAGGCTAATTTCAAAATCATTAACGCGGAAAAGAAAACATCAAACTATGATTAACAAAATATGAAAAATATACAAACAAAATAGGTGCGCAAAAAAAGAAATATTACCACTGTGCTGGCTTAAGAACTTACAGAAATAAGGCAATTGTACTACAAATGCAATTGAAAATACAACATACTTATTGTATACTAAATTTACTGACCCTTTACAATAAGGTTACTATATCATCAAATGTCAACAACCATTTTAGAATCAGTCTTTGATACCTATTGAAATGGGTAGATTCTTTGACATAATTTGGCAGGAGATCATACAATTTGGGCCCCATATACAGAAAGCATCTTTTATACATTGTGAGATTAGGTTTGGGCGTAGGAACCCAGAAACCTAAACCCAGAAAATTAAACATGATATCACTCCCTACTAAAGATGGACTGTAACCACTACGTAAATAAAAGATTGTCGGTACTTTATAGCAGTACAAGTACCTCAATGGGAGTAGTTTTAATTCATTAAAGAGGACGGGAGTGTTCATAGCGAATTTTTTGTAATATAAGTCTTATTATTTTTTTCTGTATGAAATAGGCTGACTTAAAAGTGCTGTAATAAGCTCCGCCCCAACACGTAAGTCCATATTCCAGCTTTGAGTGCACTAAGGCATAGTAAATCATTTTACGAACAGAAAGCGGACATTTGTTACGTATAGAATAAAATTGTTTGAGACTACGCTTCTTGACTACGACTTGTGAGACTAATCTTCTAATAGTGAACGTAGACTGTATCAAATCTCATGGAAGGACTAGGTTGGAAGCCGTTGGCGACTTGGAGTCTGTGCGCTATGATAAGATTGCTCGAAAATTTCAGACCTCACCAGTTTCCAGGGACTGAGGAGGGTATTTTGTTATTCCTGCTTCACGTCTGTACTCTAGAGGCTGCTTTACACGGGGAACGATGATTCGAATAATCAATCAAGTATGAATTTGCGAATGAATTTCAATGATGACCTGGAAAAGAGCCTGCTATACACGGTGAATTGAATACCGTGAATTTTCTGTACCGATATGGATGCGCAGTAGTATGCATATAGATAGCTCATATCAATCAGGGAAAATTTCCGACCATCGCAGCTGTTTCGATCGTAGTTCATGGGTATCGACCATTGAGGTTAGGTGTAGGATGGTAGGAGCGGTTTGTTTAATTCAAGTTGGTGTCGAGGTTGCTGTACGGTATTACATCTCTGTGGTTTTTTGCGGCGTAAATACACCTATATCTGTGGAAGGTCGAGCTGGTGATGATTTAAAAAAAATAATGTATTCTACCGGTAAAGGTAGGTTTTGTTGAATGTCAGAGAATCTCCTTCCGGTCTTTTACACGTTCAGGGGCCTATATCCCTCTAGTATATCCTTTTTCGCCTCTGCATAAGATCTACCCTTCTTCATCCCGTCCATGAAACCTATTCTCTTTCTTCCCCATCCCCGCTTGCCCAACATCCTTCCCTCTATCACACTCTTCAGCAACCCATCACCCTTTATTACATCCTTCAGCCATCTACCCTGCCTATCCCGGTTTTAGTGAAAAGGTTTCCTTTCCTCGCCCACCATCTCAAGCACTTCCTCGTTAGTCTTCCTTTCCGTCCACATCATCTTCTCCATCCTTCTCCACACCCACATCTCAAATGCCTGCAGCCTATTCTCTTCCTCCTTTCTGAGGGTCCTCGTTTTTGCCCCATACAACGCTACGCTCCATCTGGTGATGATAGACCGGAATAATATCACTTTGGCAACCGCTGTCACAATCCCACAATGCCATTTATTTTTATGGCTGCCACATTGTTGTCGCAGAAAGCTATGAAACGGAATGTCCGACAAGACCCGAGATAGAGAAGAGGAAGAAGGGTTGAGAGATACTATGCCTGGTTCAGTATGAACTTCTGATAGACTATGAACCAATTCAAAGATAAATTTACTCGTGAATATTGAATAAGTAATGTCGTTCCTCCTCTTCTTGAATGGAATGATTCCAAATGCAGATTTTTTTTACATAAATAGAAGTATCAGGAGTGATATGGTGGAATTTCATCTTAGTGAATAACAGAAAATGCAATTTCACCTCATTCACTTCAACTCTTCCCTCCCCCCCCGCTTCTGTTAACCCTCTGGTTACCGACCCTCATTTTATTACGTTGGTTACCGTTGGGGTCCTTTTGGGACCCCATTGTGTTTTTTTATGTAACAGGGAAATGAAAACAATGTTTAACTTCAGTGCATTGATATTATGGAGAAAACATTATAACAAGCCATAATAATAATACAAATTTAAACAATTTTTGCATGATAATGTTTATAAATAAACAAAAAAAATTGTTTACAAAAAAAGAGGAAAATTCAATAACAAAATTCAATTATTGATTTTTTCTAAAAGATCTTAATACACCATAATAACACAGGAAATTAAACAAAGTTTGCATACAAATGTTTATAAGTAAACAAAGAATTGTTTGCAAAAAAAGAGGAAAATTCAATTACATCCTTCGATTTTAATTGTATTTGTGACATTTTTGTTGCGATGTTCTGCACAAGCAAATGCTTTACACCTTACCCATAAGTCAAGATTTCGTGGGCAAATATAGCATCTGCCCTTTTTGGGTTTGCCGTAACTTGGTTCAGATACGGCCATTTTGGAGTTTGCCTTTTTTACTCCACATGTCAGAAGAGCAGAAGTAACATGTAGACAATTCGTCGTTTCTGCGAGTTTTTCATGCTTGGTAGAGCAAGTTCATGGCCTAAAGACTTGTGAAACACTCTTCTTCTAAACGAAGTCTTGCCATTCTATTCTGGTTTTTTGCACATAAATATGGCGAATGCATTACTAGGTGCATATCGATTATATTCATGAACAGCCTGAATGGCCATCTATAAGTTTTTCTCGCGCATGTGTAATATCTTATAAGTTTGTCTTCATAGTCTACGGTTCCTTTTGTTCTATTGTATTCTAATATACAGAGTAGTTTCTTGCATTCACTCTCAGATATTTTGTTATCTAAGTATGGCGAAAATAGTAAGGGTACCATTTTATTTTTCTTTGGCGTATATGACATAGCCAATCCTTCTTTATGTAAGAATGCAAACTTAGATGAAAAAGTCTCACGATCTTTAGTGCTATTCAAGTCATAAGGAGTGTCAGGCTTGTTCTTTCTCACTGTTCCGAGAAGAGTTACGTTTTTCGATGCTAAAAAGAGTGCCAACTCCATGGAAGTGAAGAAATTTTCTGCTGTGATATTGCGGCCAGTGTTATATAGAGGCTCAATGAGATCTTTGACCACTCAAGTCCTTCGGTTGTTTTCAGCTCACTGCCCAGGTAATTTCCCTGTAAAAACTCGCAAATTGAAGAGACACGAAGTTTTGACATCAGCTGCAGCCCATATTTTTGGTGTATTTTCTTACAATTTCTATGCACAACGGTCGATAGTTATGAGGAAGTTCAGGCTATTGATGAGAAAGCAGATTATTTGGAGGAAAGGTTGAGCAGGGGAGTGGAATGGCACTGGGAAGCGGGATAACTTTTTCTTGGAAGCTGTTATTGGCTCACTTATGGTTCAGTCACGGGGAATTTTTGTAAGAAGGGAGGGATTAGAAAAAGGAGGCGCTGGAGATGTTATCACAAGTGGAATAGTTCGTTGAGTGAGATGAAGAATAAGGGGAAGTGAGACCCACGCCCAAGCAAGTGAGGAAACAATGTGTCCCCGGCGTACCCTCTCACTTGCATGGTGGTGGTGCTCAGCAGGGAGCTTACTCATCAATAGCCTGAACTTGCTGATCACCATCGACTATTGTGCATAGAAATTCTCAGAATATAAACTGTGTTGATGTGTTCCTTGCTAATCCTTCCCTTTCCTCTTCTCAACTGCTACACCCCCCGCTGCCCGAAGGCCTTCAATGCAGGAAAACCCCGGCCAGCCTAACGAAGCCCTTTATTTTTCCAAACCCGTTTTCCCTCCCACACCCCATCTGCCTCCTACCCTCAATACCACCCTTCGACGCCCGGTGTTCACTCCCTCTCTTACCGATACGCAACTGAATTTGTATATGTGCTAACGTGAAATGATGCGAAACCCAGGTCGTGAATAAATAACTCAGTTACAGGTCCATCACAAAGTTTGATCTCTACATCTACATCTACGTGATACCCTGCGAGTTACCACGAGGGTGTGTGGCAGGGGGTGAATATCACCAAACATGCACTATTGACATGCGACCAGGATATTTCACGGAGACATGCTGGATAATAGGGTCACATGCAGCTAGGTGGTTAGTTATCTACATCTCTATTTTCGCTATAGAGAGCAATGCCAAACCTGAAATTATGATCGATGAACAAAGACGATATTTTGATGCGTAAATGGTATTACGACGCAAAGTTGGGTCGAAGAACCACATATATTTACCAATAAGCAAATTAGCTGAAAAGTAAAATGAAGATAAAAATTTCGTATGCGAATTATTTCTGTAATAGTGGATGTAACTGAAACGAGCAGAGAACTACCAATGTGAAGAACAAGAAATCTCAATCACATATTTATTTTAGACTCACTAAAGTTGTAGAGTCATATGCAACAAAACAGTATTTCACGGGAAATATGTATGAATTATACGTACGGATGACATGTGCTAAAGATGTCAAGTGAAGGAGCGTAAAGCAGGGCAGAGGACCAGAATAAAAATAGAAAAGTGGGGATTAGCTATGAAGAAGCTATTTTGATGCGCTAATTGTAATATTATAATAAGGAAATTCGTAGAGTTGAGGACGTCCAACAGAAGGCCTAGTAAACACAACGAGAAACGGAGGCGAAACATTTTAATTTCAGGAATCGGCAGGAGTCTCATATAAGAATGAAATGAGAAAACATGAAATATGTAGATGTAACAACGAAACATCGATCACATCGGAAGATGAAAAAAATCTGTTATTATACCTATGCTATATTCAACTTTATCAAAGCAAAAGGATACCTTCAGAAAGTAAAACCGTCAATGATAACCTGTTATAAATTAAAACGGACAGAACTACACAAAACAACACAAAGCTACACTCAAAAAGTAAAGGACTGGCATTTTTTGAGGAAACCTTGTGGAAATATTCAAGGTTTTTGTTATAAAACTAAATATTAACTTTTGCTCTACCAAATTATGTACTTATGTATAATATCATTCAGTAATTAATAAAATTATTTATATTATTCTCTATTCAAATCTAAATTGTAATGCAATATGTCACTTTCAATCTTATTATTTGAAAATAAGGTCAGGTTGAGGGCTAGTGAATGGAAGTTTAGTGATTGTTACTTATCTTTTATAGCATTTTATTCGTAATTCATTGAAAATGAATGTAGAAATTAATGAAGAAATATTAATAGGGTCAGAAAAAAACAAAATCCAACGATATACATTTTCTCAATCAGATATTACTCATGAAAATCACCAAAACCAAAAGCTTGATGACAGTGCATAAATAATAATAATTATAGATAATAATCACATTTTTTTATAATTATAGTAATTATTATAACAATAGTAATACATATTAACAATTATTAATAACAGAATCAGTTATACAAGCACACATTTGCCAGAGAGCCAAGTATTCAGTCTGGGACGTTGGTTACCAAGTGGGGTCCTTCTGGGACCCCATCCGTATTTTAATTGATACAGAATCCAAATGAACGTAATTTTAATCCTACTTTGGCCACTAAAGAGGACTAAAAAAGTTGTTCACATACCAGGAGACACATGAACGTGAAAATTTTTTTGTGAAATTTATTCAAAATTTTTCGAGTGTGGGGTCCCCGAAGGACCCCGCTCGGTAACCAGAGGGTTAATCCAACCTCCCTCACCTTGTAGCTTGTGTAAATATACTCCTCATGTCCTGTATTTTGTACCTGATGATGATGTAGCACATCGAAACCATGGTCGAATTAAATTTTACCTACGTGGAAAATTTCCATTTCTGTTATTCATTAAAAATTTTATATTATTTCAATGCAAGCGGAAATTGCATTTCTGTAACCCACATAGGTACCTACACCTATGCTATGTACTCCAGTTTTCTCATACTGTTCGTAAAACTCTTCTGATTACTTCGATTTAAATGGCGTGAATAATTCGCGCAATTGCTGGATGTAATGAATGCTGTAACAATATTGGAAGCATTATCATTATTAACAGACCTATTTTGATGATGGTGGCGTATTCTGAGTAATATTTAATCAGCAGTATTAGGCGAATAGTAACTATTCGTTACTTTTAGATTCGTTACTCACCCAGATCCTAAGTAACGAGTACTGATTGTTAAATCTATTCGTTACTCTCTACATTTCGTTACTTGGAGGATTCCCGGGTTCGGATTCATTCGAGTAACTACTTGAATGTTCGTTTGGGTAGTGGAATTCGAGTGAACTATCAGACTCGTTTGCGTACCGGATTCGAAAGTATTCGCATTCGTTTGGGCATTCAGTCAAGTAGGTAGTACCTATTCGTTGGCTTCGTTAAGAATACCTGGATTCTTTTGGATACCTAGAGTGGAAAGTATTCGGATTCTTTTGGGTACTCAGTCAAGTAGGTAGTACCTATTCGTTGGATTCGTTAGAGTGCCTGGATTCGTTTGGGTACCTAGATTCGAAAGTTTTCGGAAAAGGCTACCCCTGTTGGATACTACATTCATCATTGACAGAAGAGCAACGAATAACTAGTAACGACTCAAAAGTAACCAATACCTCCAAACTGAGGAACGACTAGTAACGGATACTCCAAAGTAACGATTTAGCCCACCGCTATTAATCAGAAATGTTTACCTGAAATGTAACGTTTACTGCAAATGAAGGAAAGGCTCCTTCACGGCCCTGATCCTTAGTTTTGAATGGAAAATGAATACCTTTCCTATTATTTCCATTCATCGCATTCATGTGCATTTCAGCCCTACACTAGCGTATTTTGTATTTACTGATGCGTGTGCATTGAGTACGATCAATGATTTTTTTTCTATATATTCCTTCATGAAAGACATCGACTTCGGTGAAAATGTCGTTGTATCCTTCATTTATTATCCATTCACGTCATATTCGACGACTCTATCGACTGGTCATAGGATTTAATTTTTTTTATTACTGTTTTAAATGTTGTTGGATCCAACGTGCTGAGTATTTTAAGATGTAACAAACATTTAAACGAAGTGATCGTTTTTTATCTTTGCATAGAGACATCTTGCGGTCAAGACGTATAACTTCTTACTTACTTGACGCTGGGTTCGTCCTTGATACGTTGTCTCGGGTGATGGACAATATTTTTGACGTCGTGCAAGAAATAATGATTGAGGAACACGAGTACATAGCTGTTGGATTGCAATCATCGCGTAAAACTTCGCAGTAAATTGCCACTGGAAAATTTGAAAAGTTTCTCTAGCCAATGCTTAATGAATTAGCCTTAAAATAATATGGAGGAAGAGAACCGTTTCATTTGAATGGGCGGAACAAGAGTCCTCCTGACTTCTGACGAAAACATTTGTTAGCGCAGTTTTATGAAGGACGCGAACGAAATTACATACGAGTTGAGGATGCGAAACCCGGCCAGGGCGTTTCGGAATATGGCGCAATCGCTACCCGCGAGGAGGATTCCCGTTTCCGTGTGTGTGTGTGTGTGTGTGTGTAGTATGTAGAGGCGTTAATTGCAAATGGGTGTGGAGAAAAGTTAAATGCCTTTCATTGAAGCAATCCAGAAGTCAAGCTCCACTCGGTCGAATCTCGACATGCACGTCTTGTGAATAGCATACTTCGTGATACTCCTGAGTTAAGTACATTATCCTTCCTTGGATTGCGTCTCTATCTGCTTGAAAGCACTGTCACAGTGGCGACGTAGCTTCAGAATGGCTCGAAAAAATCTTGAAAATCACTCAATACGAATGTGCACGCATGTATTTCCTTACCAGGCTGGGTGGTGCGAAAAATGTGGTGTGCGCTCTCATGACGGCGGCGCGAGATGTCTTCCAAGTCAGCGAGTCTTGTGCAAGGCGTCTTAAAGAAGCGTTTTCAAAGAAATTGAAAACAAGAGATTATTTGAAATGTCCGATATTTGGCTCAACCGAAGATATCTCATAAACACTCCCACTATTAAGGATGTTATAAAATCATACGAAGCAGTGAAGACGCAGTTTGAATGAAAAACGACTGTGCTAGTTTTAGTGTGAGAAGATAACGAAATGGCCACGAGAATGACATACTCTGAGGTGGACTGTTGGATTTGGCTCGCTCTTTTTATTTTATATTATTATATTATCTTCTTCTTCTATATATATAAAAACGAATGTATGTCTGTGTGTCCTGTATGCATTACTACACCGTTGATCCGATCGCCAAGAAACTTTAAGAAGTTGTTGAGTACACTCTTGCGAAGGTTTCGAAGGTTTTAAGTATAAAAATTTTTAAATTTCGCCCCCCCAAGGCCCTCTTAATCTTTCGAATACTTTTCGCGCAACAACGCCCGACGGGTAAGCTAATAATCCAAACCTAATTTTTCAAATACTATTAAATTTAAAAATACGATCGTTCTGAAATTTTGCCGAGTAATAGTTCAAGGCAGGAGGAAAGTTGTAGGCTAATTTAAAATGATCTCAGGGCCCATAAAGGGCCCAAAAAGGGGCCCTTAGGTGGTTCGCTGTACGTATCGGGTTTTGTGCAGTGGTTTCATTTTTTACTTTTTTAAATTATTTTCGCTCAAGATAGAGAGTTGGAATTTTTTTATTAAATGTTTGAAAAAATTAAGTTTTTAATTCTTTCAATTAATTATCGTTTTCACTTCGTAATTGACTGAAAATTGCGTTTTTAGCTGGAGAAACACATTTTTCTGTGAAATCGACAATACCATATTCGCTTGACAACCAGATTTCGGTCATTGCTGTTGGAATTCATATTGCTTAGTTGAGCCGATTAGGAATTCTAAGCATTGGGATTTGTGCACCGGTTAATTATTTCGCTTTTTAAAACAACTTTAACTAAAGATAGAGAGTTGAAATTCATTTTATCGCATACCCTAAAGCATGATACTACTAAAATTAGTGGTATCATGCCCGAAAGAATGATGATTCTCTCTTTTTCAATCGATTTTCTTTTACGCATTTTCCTTGACAACCAAATAAACAAACAAAAATAAACATTAAATCAAATCTTAATCAACGAATCGCCAAGAAACTTTAAGAAGTTGAGTACACTCTTGCGAAGGTTTCGCGAGGTTCGCGATAGTACTTTTACTTATTTTCCCATTCATTTCATATCAGTCTGAGCCGCAGCGAAGCGTGGTCGGGTTTAGCTAGTATATAATAATTATAAATTATATATTGCATGAATTGAAGGGAAAATATAAATTAAGTCTCCTCTAAGTTAGCCTAGGTATGAGTACTTTTTCCAATTACAAAGGAAAAAAAAGTAGCAGCAAGTTGCCGGTTGCAATGTATTGGGGATTTAATATATAATAATTTATTCTTCCAGAGACAAATAAATTGATACATTCATTAATAAATTCGGAAGTTAGGTACCGTGCAAGGCAATAGGCCTGTTTTTAGGGCACCTTCAGTTTTTGTGCAGCATGCATTGCTGAGGAAAACATAAAAACATATGATGCATACAATACGGATAGTTACAGGAGCGTAAATGAGAAAAAACAATTTTTTAACAGAAAAAATAACTACTATTTTTTGCAGACAAACAACTTTGTATTTGGTAAGAAAATAAATAAGTACAATTTCGATATTGTTACGAGTCAAACTATTGTTTAACTAATCGAAGGAAATGTGTACAATTTGTTATCTCTCTTATTTTGTTTGATAATTGATTATATAACTTCGGTCACATGTATAAAAAAGATCTTTTACATAGATGAAATGAATGACTGTTAAGCAATTTAAGGCAATATATGAAAGTCGTTATATGGCAGATAACAGACAAAAATTTGTATATGCAGAAATTAAATTCCTGAGATCAGAGAAGGCTGCACATTTAAAGAATCTGCAGTGAAAACATAAGACGAGATTTATACAGTTTCAGATTAGAAGGTAAAATTAAGGAGTACAAAACCAAATGGTTCGAACATGTAGAAAGATTGCAGCAGGGCAGCCTCCCCAGAAATGCCTTGGGTTACTGGTCTAGAGGACGTCCTAGGTTACGATGACAACATTGTCTAATCCATGAAGCGAAGAAGAAGAATCATTTTTAGGGTATTAACTCTGATTATGTACAAATTAATGTTATCGGTAACAATTCACAGTGGAATGTTATCAGTCATTGAATTCATTTTTCATTGTTCAGTCATTCAGTTCATTTGATTGTTAGTATTGCCTACTTGAACCTAGGGGACATAGGATCCTACGTTCTAAATAAAGTTATTATTATTATTTTTAATATCTCCATATCTCAAAATAAAACAAAAATGAGTATTTTTCGTTTAAAACTGCGAAATAATTGAATGTGTCACGCGTTTATTTTCAAAAATGCACTATGATATAAAATACGTTGACTTAAGGTTAAAGTTACTGGAAAACTGTTAGCTATTAAAGCTGAAGGCTTATATAAATGGGGTATTTTAATCTCATTTTACAGTTTTTCGGCGAGGCCTTTGCTATTATGTTGGAGAAATTGAGTGACGAGTTATTGAATTACACAAACCATCCCAAACCATCTTATGTATTCAACGCCAAAATGTCGAAAACCTCTGGACATAAATTCTCCCGTCTCATCGAAAGCATATTCCTGAATTATGTTTGAACTTAATGCTGCGCTTGCTTTATTGAGCATCGGGAATCGAGGAGGCGTGATGGCCGGAGCTGTTTTTCCGTCCCGGGGGGTCTTTTAAGTGCCTTTCGTGGGTTGAGTTTACTGTTAAGTCATTATCTATTTTCTGAGATGCACACTTCTATGAAGTAGGTGAGAAATCAACCGATGTACAACCTAGACATTTAGTCAATATAACTCTTTTTCAGATGAAATAAAAAATGAGTAATCGTACTTCTTCACTCTGTGAAAATAACCAAATATTTGTTTTATAAGAGATCTACTTTATTAAAAAAATCTCATAATCTATGCTATAAAGCCTACTCTTTCTATATTCCCCAAGTAACCCTGCCCGAGTCTGTAATCTGTAAGTCTGTTCCTACTTATCTTCATGGTACGAAAGACGTATTGGATGGTGTGTTGACAGCCTCTGCCACCTGTCCAACGGGTAGATTCAGTGCGATGATAATTATGAAAATATACTTATCTGTCCAAGGATTGAATAAAAGCTACACTACAGGGCACGTCATTAGAAAGTGTACTTATATTTGTAAAACACATATACATATACAGAGAAATTACACATTTTGTTCATAGTTACATTTACGCAAGTCGTATTTTACATTATTATGTTTCACTCAGAGAGGTCTTAATATACCCAAGTCATACTTTTTTAAGTATTAAGCCCATAAAACCTATTCTCTTTTTTCTCCTACCCGGCTTGATCAACATCCTTCCCTCTATCACACTCTTCAGCAACCCATCGCTCATTATTTCATCCTTCAGCCATCTACCCTGCCTATCCCGAATTTCATTTAGAAGTTTCATTTCCTCGCCCACCATCTCCAGCACTTCCTGGTTTGTCCTCCTCTCCGTCCACCTCAACTTCTACATCCTTCTCCACACCCACATCTCTAATGCCTGCAGTATATTCTCATCCTACTCCTGGGGGTCCACGTTTCTGCACCATACGACCCTACGCTCCATATCAAGCTCTTCACCAGACTCCTCTTCACATCCTTACCCAAGGTCCCCGTCATCAACTCCCTTCTATTACTGAGCGCCTCCTCAGCCAGCGCTATTCTCTTCCGTATGTCTTTGCTACTAGCTTCCGCGAATTTGTGAAGGATAAAATACAGAGTGATGCAGACTTAGAATTACATACAGTCTTACATAGGTTACAGTCTTAGAATTTATCATAGAGCCGCCATGCGGAGTTGTTTTCAACCAAATACTGCCGACTTCGAATGAGACGTTGGAGAGTGGAGCGATGTTTCAAGACCACGTGGTCGTCGAAATGTTCTCCACAGGTTTGGAGAGCTGGTCGAAGAGAAGTGCTCCGGGGCGAATGGAACCGCGAATCGGAAGAAATCGGAGCCAAGTCGGGCGATCCATCCGGTTCCGCAAAGGGCTTGCTTATTGGGGCCGCAAGGGGAAGGGCTGGCGGTTGGAGGCGGGCGGTTGGAGGCGGGCGGGTGGAAGAGCAGGGTGTGACAGGCCTGTTTCAGGTGGTGGGGAGGAACCTGGGGGGTGTGGCGAAGGGGGTGTAGCTAAAGTTACTCCCTTAGTTTGGTCACGGGTGAGTAAACACTAAAGATTCGAAAAGGTCGAAGGAGCACAATCTTGGCTGTAATCATGTCCTGGAAAGATAAGTAAAAGGTGGAAGGCATTTCGCACAGTTACATCTGCATCATTGTCTTGTCAACACTTATCAGATTTTATCGCCAATTCTCAACACCACGATCACCATACCGAGATCAAGTCAAACTTGCACATCATTTACAATCGAACAAAAGTCAGCAGGAACATATCTGTACAATGAATTGCCTCGGAAATACAAATATATAAAAGACAAAGCTAGGTTTAAAAGGCAAATAAAACTTTTTTGACTGATAAAAATTAGTGCAGCGTGTCTGAATTTATCAATGATAAAATATGACAGCGTTTAGTAACAGAAGGGAGAAGGGAGCTGACGTTGAGGAATTTGGGTAGGATGTGAAGAAGAGGCTGGTGAAGAGCTTGACATGGAGCGTAGCGTCGTGTGGTGCAGAAACGTGGACCCTGAGAAAGGAGGACGAGAATAGGCTGCAGGCATTTGAGATGTGGGTATGGAGAAGGATGGATAAGGTGATTTGGACGGAGAGGAAGACTAACGAGGAAGTGCTTGAGATGGTGGGCGAGGAGAGGAAACTTCTTAAGGAAATACGAGATCGGCAGAGTGGGTGGCTGGATGATGCAATAATGCTGGGCGATGGGTTGCTGAAGAGTGTGATCGAGGGAAGGATATTTGGCAAGTGGGGAAGGGGAAGAATTAGAATAGGTTTTATGGAATGAGAAGAAAGAGATTAGGTTTCACGGGTGGGTTGAAGAATGGTAGATCGGCCCCTGAAAGCGTAGAAAACCGGTAGCAGATCCTCTGACATTCAACAAAACCTACCTTAACTTGTAGAATGATAAAAATAAACTCCTATGTAATGAAGCATGTGTATTGTGTGATTAAGTACCATTGAAGGGGTGTTACATTGGACCCTTCTCGAACCAAACGTGCCCTAGTGTTTCATCTGACTTATTGCACGTACCTGGACTATCCTTCGCTTGATGTCCGTTGTACTTATTCCGTCCAACGTGATGGTATTTCCGAGATAGGTGAAGGAGTCCACTTGCTCTTATTTCTCTCCTGTTAGTGTGACTTCTGCATTCAGCTTTCCTCTTCCGCATGCTATGGTATTAATCATACATCATCATCATCATCTGGTGTTCTGCCTGCTGGCAGGTCCCGTACACCACTGCTGTCTCCATCCGCTTCTGTTCCGAGCTTCCTTCTTTGTTTCATCATAGCTGATGTTCTTCAGCTGATCCACCAATTTAATTCTTCTCCTTCCTCTCTTTTTCTTTCCTTCAATTGAACCCTCAAGTGCCACAGTTATTGTACTTTTCCCTCTCATCACATGGCCCAACCAGTTTCCTTTTTTTTCCTTATTTCCTTTAGCAGCGATCTTCCTTCTTTTACTTTGCTCAAAACCTTTGTACATACATTACATAATTATTACATAATGATAAGGATATTTCGTCAAAGCTTTGATCGTGACAAATTTGGCCATGCCACTGCGCCATAAACTCGTGTTTTTATCTCGTATGTGATTCAGGATTCAGAATATCATACGCTGTTACGAGTAGGACCGCTCCGGAACATATATGAGTGGGACACTGTCAATTGACGAGAAACATCTCGTGATCTTCGTGACTCCGGAATATATATCCTACATAGTATAAACCGAATATACTACAAAGATTGACCCAAGGATAATTAGAAACTTGCAAATTTTAAAATAAATAGATAAATTTAAGAGTAATTGTCGGCCCCGGTGGCGGCGGGGTTAAGTTCTCGCTTGCCAATTGGAGGGTCGCGGGTTCGAGTCCCGCCTGAGTGGTTTTTCATCACTCAGGACATCACTCAGTGTTGTTGTTCGTATGTTATTAATGTCAATCACTCGATGTAAAAGGCCTTTAAAGTGCTGATTTCGGGACTGTGCGAATAAATACATAAATAAATAAACTGCGAATCAATGCTGGTGAGAATAAAAACCACCAAAAAGAAGTGGGAAAATACGGAATGATGTTTTTTCTGAGTTGTGATTTCCCGAATTCTCTCCTAGCACATATTCGTAAGAATAAGATAACTGCGGCAGAATCACAGGCCGTGATGTCACATTCCATTTCTAATCGAAAAACATACATCGTAACGATAAAGCCCCCATCGATTCAAATTGAACAAATGCCTACTTATGCACGTAGCCCCTTTTTCCTACGAATTCAGCGCTAAATGTCCTGTTCCTTAACTCCCTACTGGCGCACGCTCTGGTGGCTACTCACGGAGTACTAGGTAGACCAAACTGTGGGAAATTCACGGTGTATTCATTATCATCATAGGTCGTTCATTCCCAAGATTGGTTGACTGTAGCCCTCCACCCTTCCCTATCCAATGCTAGTTCCCTTGCCTGGTAGTTATTCCTATGTACTTTTCTCTTTATTTGGTCCATGAACTTATTATTTTGTCTTAATCTGACGACTTTTCCCTTTGTGGCCTTACTTTGTGGACTTTTCCCTCTAGTTTAACTTCTATTATGTTCTTCACAAACCCACTGTGCTTCAGAGTGTGTCTTATCAATCTGATTCTTCTTTTCTGTACATTATTCCATGTTAACCTTTCCTTTTCTATTATTCTGTAAACTTCATCATTTCTTATTTTAACCGTCCATTTTATCTTCAGCATCCTCCTCCAGCAACACGTTATGATGGTCCATGATAAAATATAACACAACAATAGAATAGCTATTGTTATGTTATATTTTATCATGGATATATCGCATTTCCACCAAGTAAAGCCTGAAACGATTTCATACGTTACGAAGGCTTACGGTCTGTTCTGGTCGGCTTTTTCAAATGTCCATGCTTCCCATCCAAAAAGAACCACGCTCCACACGAATGTTTTCAAATATGTTTTCCTAGCTTGTATCCCCTTCCTTTGAGCACTTTAGTTGTCTTTTTACAATGGACGCCTTCTTAGCTTGTGCTTATCTTAGCTTGATGTCCGCTGTACTTCTTCCGACCCAGGTGATGGTACTTCCGAGATGGGTTAAGGAATTCACTTGCTCTAATTACTCTCCTCTCAGCGTGTCTTCCGCATTCAGCTTTTCTCTTCCGCAAGATTGGACTTTAGTCCTCCTTTGATTTATTTTCATGTTGTATCCTTAGAGAACTTTTACATCTACATCTAATAATACCCCGCGAGCCGCCACATGGGCGTGTGGCAGGGGGTGTTATGTCACCAGCCGTGTAGAGGTGTAAGTTTTTGGAGATGGAATGGTGACCTATATTATAGGAGTATATTTAGTGGAGCTCAATTTTATTGTGGACGCTTATTGTTCGCGGAAAGAACGAGGTCTTGTACCTATGTGTTCGGCAGTGTATCTCTCTTAATTTATCGCGTCTCTTGGTGGTGAAAAACGAAAAAAAAACTCGGTCCATTACATTTAATGACCTTTTGAAGATCATCGCGATTTCCAGCAATGATTTCGATATCATCTACCAAGCGGACCATGTTTCTTTCTTTTCCGTTTATCCCCACTCAGTCCAAATTCTTGTGCTTCTCTCATGGCCTCCTCCAAGTACATTTTGAAAAATGCTGTCGAGAGGTTGCATCCTTGTATCACTTCTTTGTTAATTTTAGCTTCTATTTGTCTTCCATCTCTCATTCGTATTGTAACGAATCGCTTTCTGTATAGTTGGTAGATGATTCTTCTGTCGTCGCAAGTTGTCTTATTCTTGCGTATTGCGCTCTTCGACTGTCAAGTATATGCCCTGCGCCGGTACAAGATCGATAATCGTTTCAATGCCTTGGTCATGGATGGCATCGTGATCTTTCTCAGGTAATTGTTAGCATACATGGCCTTTGCTCAGGACCAGGTTTAATTTTTTAAAGGCCTATAGATCTATACCCTTCTTACATTCACTGCTACGAAATGTTTGTATGAAATGAATTCTGGGGGATTGCTTGACTTTTTGCCAGTAATCCTCTCAGCTGGTTTTGGAGAAATTGCCCGGTAAAAATTCTCCATCTACTAATCGATGTTTAACTTAAGTACTTAATCAACCCAAGGAAATTGAGGTATTGCCATCATTTCTCGTCGAGGCTTTGATTGCATCGCCCAATTCAGCCATGCTATCCGTTTTTATTTAAGACTAATTTAGTTGATATGCCCATGTTGTGGCAGTGATATCCTTTTTCAAGTTACCGCTAAATAATTGCATTTCCCAGCCTGAAAGCTCTAATAATGTTAATGCACATCAGCAAAACAATTGCGAGTTCAAAATGAGCGATTCAGTCCGTCCATTACTCCAACATCTGTGGAAGATTTCCAAGCATTGCATTTAACAAATGATGTGGTACGAAGTCACTCGCACGGGTGCATATACACCAGGGTTGAAATTCGCTATGAAAAAAGGAAGATGGCTTGGTGGTGTAACTGGCTAACACACCTGACCGGCAATTGGGAGATCCGGGTTCGAATCCCGGTCAAGTCAAATGATTTTTTCATATCGAATTTCAACCCTGGTGTATCTGTGGAAGACCTTGCTATCAGCTGGTCAACGTGTATCTCCTAAATTATGAGGATAACAGAGAAGCTTTGTAATGCCGTTTGGAACGGGGACGTTTGCGAACAAACGGGTCCGAAGGAACAGGTTGATTGATTGAACAGAAGGACCGAGGAGTGACTTCTGTGGAACGACCGTTCCTTTCGATCCGTAAAACCTTCGTTCTTTCTGGCCCATAGTTCCTTTCGGTCCATCGTTCCTATCTTCAAGAGATAGGATGTTTGTATAACATCCCATAAATTCAACAGCTGATGCTAGCGGTCCAATTTGGAATACTTTTTTTTCTTCATATGAAAGAAATTTTTTGACGAAACCATGCACGAAGTTGGTAATACTATCTTCCATCTTTTATTTGATCAAAAATTCTTAAATGACGTCATTACGGAATACCGAGCATTTGTAGGTTTTTTCTACTTTCTTTTAACGCCAAGAACATATTTTTTTAAATACACGACCACCAGTGATAAAGGAACGGTGAACGAGTGAAAAGGAACGGGTTCCAAAAGGGCCGTTCCAGAGTGAACGAGATCCCAAAAATGAACAGGTTGGCTCATCTCTAGTGTCATCAGGTTCTGAGCGAATGCGGTGGACATTATCTCAGAGCCTGTCATGTACGCCAGCTAAACGTCGGCGAGGAGAAAGATGGTATTCTATTCCGATCAGCATTCCATGGACCTGCAGAAGATGTTTGATAAATTGATATGCTTCAGAGTTCACCTCGCTCGGTCGAGCTTGTCCATTTTCCGCTGCACTGTCGTCGGTTTCCTGACTTGTATGTCCACCCGACGCATTCCTAAATGTCTTCTTCACGCGGCGGGAGGGCGAATCCGCATATTCATGCTCGGCGCGCTTTGTGCCGCTCTCTTTTTTTCTTATCGTGCGCGCGCGCTTGACCGCGCGGTTCTTTTCATCCGTGAAACACCATTGGCGGGAACGGCTGAAGCGGAACGCTTCACGCGCGTGCATCGCTGGAGGGCGTTTTTGTGGGCTTTTCGATAATGACCTCATTACCGGCAAGTCACCGTGTTTCATGATCTCCTCTAAGCTGACTGGGTGATTCCGTGCTTAGATTCCTTCGGTCAAAGAATTTCATTTGCGTCTTTGTTGTTGCTTACATAACAGATAACCCGATAACAACCCAGAGCCTCTTTCTTGACCCCCGCACGTGCTCTACCCAGAGAAATCTATTGTTTTCAATTTTGATCGGCTCCATTTATGACTGTAAGATTTATTCTATAGAATTCGGAAGGAAATAATTTCCAGGTTAAAATTAGTCTGGCCTGTTGCAACATGTCCCCCAAATTTCATGCTGAGGGGAATTTTTGATTCCCTAAATTTTTCGAAAAAATTTATTTCCTACAGTAGTTATATTTTATCTGTCGACCGCAACCGATATGATTACGAATGAACTCGTGTCTCCCAATTGCGCAGTGGTAAGGTTAAAATTATAGTAAATTATTCATAATTTTTCTGAGGATTTTATTACCCAAGTTTTCTTGAATCTGGGTATAGTTTTGTGATTTATTAAATGGTCACTGGGCTGGTATGTAAGTAGCCTCTGTAAGATTCTAACAGATTTTTTGTTTTTCATTTTTCTCACTATTTTGTCAACTAAAACAGTCCCTAGGATACTGTTTCGTGGTTGGTGGTCCTACCCTCTTTGAGCAGAGCAGTTGTATTTATACAATGAACGCCTTCTTAGCTTGGACTATTCTCCGCTTGATGTCCGTTGTTCTTCTTCCGTCCCACATGCTGGTACTTCCGAGATGGGTGTAGGAATGAACTTGCTCTAATTTCTCTCCTCTCTGGGTTACTTCTACATCCAGCTTTTCTCTTCCGCATACTAGCATTTTAGTCTTCGTCTTCACGATGATGTTCCAAAATATCTCGCCGGTTATCGTTGAATATATCGTTGAGTTCAATTGGATGCCATGATTGAATTGACTTTTCAGAGATAACGATGAAAACAGCTCTGAAGAATCCATTGATGGGTTCAAATAAGGCATTTGACGAACTTTTGAGGCATTTGATCTTTCAATCGGCGTTGTTAGTGAACACACCCCCCCCTCTCCCTACATTCCCGAAGGGACATCACCGCTGGAATTTATATCCCCGCATTTTTGTTGCGGATATTCCTGGTCTAATGGGCTCCAGCGTATCGTTTTCGATCAATCGAATCCATTTTAGGCTGGCTCTAATGGGGTTGTTCTGGATCAAGTAGCAATCAATTTCTCAAACATTCCTTTCCATGATGCTTTATTGATCGTTGCAGATTGATGTATATCCATTTAACTGTTTCCTTGAAAGAATTGTTTCAAATTCTCCCGATGTTCTACATTTTCACGGTGTTGGGTTTTTACGGGACCATGAATAATACTCTAAACAAGCGATGAAGACGTTGGAACTTGGAGGAGGAAGATTCATTGCCTTCCCTTCTCCAAGCAAGCGCTTAAGCTTGCGCCGATTGCTTCTTCGCTGCTCCAGTGTTGAAAATTTCGACGTTAAATTTTTGTGGTTCTATTCTATCTCTGATTTGTTTACTGACGGCATGTTAGGGTGGATTAAGAGAACTCAAATCATAATTATTTTAAGGATAGAGACCCCATGATGAAATTTTTGAACAATTTTAACGTGTATAATTTTAAAATAGCGTAGGATTGAAGGTTTCTATTAATGTATTAGCTGGCCGAAAAAAGTTTAAGCGGAAGTTCGATTTTGATTGGATGTTCAATATATTGCTGTAATATGGTGCTACGTGACGTTGAAAGTATCATATCTTAAGGAAATCCGTGGCGGCGTGTCATGGTCGCCAAAAATTTTTCTTACCGAGGTTTTGTTGAGGCATTCGATCTACCGAAGTTTACGCAGTGTCCATTACTCCTAAGTAATGTGCATATGGGGTTGAAGGCTGGTTGGTTGACCGCACGGGTCTTTTCATCCATAAAAAACCATGGGCGGGAACGGCTGTAGCGGAACGCTTCACGCGCGTGCATCTCTGGAGGACGGGATATATATACGGATATTGAAGAGAATTGGTGAATACGGATGAAGGCCAAATTCCATGCACCATATGTATATTCTTCTGGGCAGAGAGTCTTACCACTCCAAAAATAAATTATAAAATCAAAACATTTTCAAAAGAAAGCCATAATATTATGATTTGAGATAATTGTATTGCTCCAAATGTGGAATTTGTTGCCGTAAAATTTATGGCTTATAAGCCGCTGGAAATACCCCACTCTTCTGTCATCCAAATATTCTGTCAGCTTCTTAAATTAATGGCTAACTCTTTCGTCTATTACAACCTAAACATTAGCTTTTCCTCAATATTTTTAATCCAGGTGTGTTTTTGAAGTAAGTGACTTTCATTGCTAATGTTGCATGAAATCGTTTTTTGTGAACTAACTTCATACAGGAAAATATATCTGGTCGGTGAAAGATTGTAGATTTAACCGGCATATCTGCTGGATATAGGTCTCTCGGGTATTCCACCCAGTTAGCACCTCCATATCTCCAAACGCATTGGTGAATGACCTGTTCTCCATTCTCAGGGGTTCTGAATTCCGTATTCTCCGTTTTGGCCGGTGTATATACTCGCTTCATGGTGATAGGTGCCATCAGATGCCAATCAGATATTGGTGCCATTGGTGTCAGGTGCCATCAAATGCCAGATCATAGCCAATCAGATGGCACCTAACCCTAAGGAGTGACAATATATACCAGCCGAAATGGAGAATACGGCATTCAGAACCCCTGAGGAATGAGATCAAGTCGTTCGCTCAAACGTCGGGGCTGCTAACCTGGTTGAATACCCGAGATACCATCATCCATCATATCTGGTCGGTTTTACACGGGCTATGAGAGGTGGACGCAATTACAGCGGAGAAAACTACAGTTGACAAGGTTACAATTGCAGATGGGCACAATTTCCCAGAACTGAGTTCTAATGTAGATGTAAAATTTCCAAACATTGCATGTAACAAATGATGTGGTACGAAGTCACGTCTAGTTCGCATAAACCCCCCCCCCCCCCCGAAATTCGCCTTGAAGGAAGATGGCTTGGTGGTGTAACTGGCTAACACACCTGACTGGCAATTGGGAGATCCGGGTTCGAATCCCGGTCAAGTCAAATGATTTTTTCATAGTGAATTTCAACCCTGGTGTAGATGTAAAATTAATGTTATTGCTTCTTAGTTGGTCACTCTTGCCTACTTATCGTTACTGTGCTACTTAGTCCACTTTTCACTGTAACCAATGCTTAAGAGTTACTCAACATTGGGGAAAACTAAGAGTGTTGGGGTGAGTGGAATATTTCTATGATTTTAAGAGCTATGGTATTGGCATTGTGAAAAATTACAGGCGAATTATGAACCGAGTAAAAAGTTGTCCATCGTTCGGTTTTCTATTTTTGTAACTAACCGGCAGTGATATTTCGTTTGTTCAAATTCTGTGTTATTTGATCAAGGAAAATTTGACAGTGAAAATCATCTTAGTTTTAATATATTTTTGCAAATGTTGAGAAACCGTCGGGAATGATTTAGCGCCATGGTTATGAGGAAATAATCAACGTTAAAATAAATAATGGAGTGAGTATTTTTAAAAGGAGAATTATTCACTAATGTTATGTTCTTTCCAAAGATGGAATTACGTGCTGAATTAAAATTTATGGTTGATAAGCTACTGAAATAACTCCAATATTTTACAATGTTATCATTTGAGTCTAATCTCGCTCTTGCCATAATCGTTTTCATCGACATGATTCTTCCCTCGCAACTGCGTCTCTATATGCAACGGAAGATAAAACTTGACCGTAAAACAATTGTGAAAAGTCATGCTCTTACTCTACCCTCCCATGGCCGTCTATATCCAAGCTGGGATTTGGCCTCACCCACAAGTGAAATCTATCTCTCTCTGTATGCTGCTTCCTCCAATGTTCCCCCCAACCGTTTGACGTCTGACGTCACTCCATCCCAACATCATCTTCTCGGTATTCCAGGAGGTTTTTTTTCCCTCTGGTCTTCCCAGGCCTACCTCCTTCATTAGTGTACCCTGCTCACTTCACATCACATTGCCAGCTCATCTCATTCTTCTTCTTTCTTTCTTGTTGTCCTTGATTCTCCAAATCCCGTTTTAATTGGTGGGGCCAAAGATTTTTCTCAGGATTTTGTTATAAAAAATATTTCCTTTCTTCGTTCTTATTCCATACTCATGTTTCAACGTCATACAGGACCACAGGGCGAGTTATTGAGTGGAATATTCTTATTTTGGTTTTGTGGGATATTATCTTTGAAGTCAGTCCCTTGATGCATGCGTACAAACATTTGCTGGCTAACTTTATTCTATTGGCTATCTCGAGATCTTTGCTCTGTTTGTTTGAATTATTAAATTGGTTAAATCAGTTTGATTAAATTGGTTCACTTTCTCAAGACTGTGCCATCTATATAAGTACATTAGTGTGAAAAACAAAAATAATGAACCTCTTATTTCAGATTATTATTGCGAGTGTTATTTAAGAAGTATGAATGATACTCTCAATATGGTGTGAACTTGGTTAGGTGTGGACTAGGTTAGTCCTTTTTTCCTCCTCCTTAGTTGTCAGGATATATGTCAATAACCTTGGCCAATATGTATAACACCCTCCACAAAAATTTCATCTTTTTTTCCGGGCGGATGTCAGCAATCGCCTTCTCTGATTTTCAAGACTTCCCACCGCTACCTTTTCAAGTTACGGTATTCACACAGAAAACTGTGATGATAGCTTTCCCATGCTGCAAGAGGTACAAGTTGTAACGCCTAGCTGCATGGTAGCGCTATTTACTAAGATAGTTGGTACACAATTTTCTTGACACATAATTTCTTTTCCAGTGGAGGTGAAGAAATTTCAGTACACACGTTCGGACCCGTTACGCGTCTCTTTTCCTCTCTATTTAACAATCAATCTCCACCAAAACAAACACTTAAACAACTCCTTAACAGCGTCGAAACAAATAAATAAAAACCATAAACTGATGAAAATAATTTATACAAAGAAACATTTTCCGTTAATGCAACCAACAAATAAATAATGTTAAAAAACACACAGAACGAACACACAAACAATAATTAACAGGAGCAGGGGGTTACAAAATGTTAACATCTTATTGCTAATCTTATCACAGTTGTTTTCAGCAGCAAAATTCTTCTCATGAAGCGGATTAAAATCTGGCGTCACAATCTTGTTAAAAGCCATAAAACTAATATACTTTCATATTCAGATTATTATAAGGTCATATGTTAAGGATGTAATTTGAGGTAGCATCAATTATGCTCAGAATCTGTTGTAAATTTTAAATTACCTTTGGTGGCTATGAGGGGGAAGGAGGCGTGTGAGATTTTTTTTATAATCCTCAATCTATAAAGATTTATGGAAATAACCAGAGGGAAAGATTGGACTCCGACCATAAAAAGATGGTTTAATAGAATAGAGTAGTTTTTTTTTCCTGGGCGGATGTTTCCAACTACCGCTTTCTCTGATGTTTAAGACTTCCTCCCATAACCTTTGCGAGTATGATAGCTTCTCTCAGTGAACGCGAGGTGGCACTGGAGGGGTTTTTCGCGCCGCGCGCGGCGGTGAAAGGGAAAGTTTTTTAGAGCTCGAGTGCCATTTTTCCAGAGGTGGTCGTGACCTAAGGGAGGTTTTGCTAATGAGTCGGTATAATTATGCGTTCGCTCCCGCCAGTGAAAGTTTTGCGTTTAAAGAGGATTGGGATCATTTCTCCAAATCCTCACAAAGGAGGGTGAAAGTTGTGGAATTATCCCCGCCGCCTTGTAAAATTGAAAAAAAAACAAGTTCGGCCTTGTCCCTCGATTCGAGGATTCTTATGCGCATTAATAGCCATTCGATGAGGCGTTGTAAAAAGCGTGCGATGCACGTGTGAATATTCGCATGCTTCGCTCGTTCGTCCCAGTTGGATTCGAGATTATATTGTTGTGCATGACGTGCACCAGTTTTTAGCACTTCTGGATTTAAAAAAGCTGGCCCTCTTTTCCAAAGCTCTTAATTTTTTTGCCCCTTTTAACACCTTGGTGCAAACTAGATAATAATCGTCTTTCTGTGCTCGCTTCATCGCGCGGTAGATATTCATATATGTACATATTTTTCGGCAAGCTTTGTTGTATGGCCCCTAACTTTGAATTTGATTTAATGGATACACTTTTAGTCTGTGCTCTATGTTTTCCCTTGCGTTTTTTCTTCCTCTCTTAATCTTATCAATAGGCTCTGGCTATATCTCATCCTTTAAAATGTATCCTTCCGGGCAGAAATAATATTGCAGATGCCGCGGAGGCGTATTTAAAGTTTACGATTTTAGGTCAGCATGCGAATGAATCAATGATATACAATTTTTTAATAGCGCAAAAAGTAGGATTTTCCGGCCCATATTGCATCCAGAAAAATTTACAATGTATGAGAAAATTATATTAGATAGCGGGTGATTGTCTGATTTCATATTATATTTTTTATATAATGATAAAATGTAATACAATCATGAAGAATCATTGTGCCCATGGTTTAAGTGGCTCTCTTTTTACACAGACTCATATTTTAGATTTAAAGAAGTATTTCCTGAAGTTACAGCTCTCAGGAATACCCAGAAACTTTACCGTAGATGTCTGGATGATTCCAGTCGCCTGTCATCCAGGGTTAATTCTAAGCTACTATGGACGTGAAATAGAAAGGTTGTGAGTGAGAGACTGCTGGTTCATGGAATGGACTTCAATTTAATGGATCAGCTTTCAAAACGAAATGATTGCATCGGAATACAAAGATACCTCAGCTGCGTCTGAATATAACACGCACATTATCGCTCAATTTCGAAGTTAAGGCGACGCGTCACACCTGCTCGACCGATCGAATTTGTGATGATTTCCGACCCCAGATTTTTTGTTCAAGTCTTACGTTATCAAGTTGAAATTTTTATAGTATAAAGAATAGACCTTTGCCAAGAGAGATTCGTACCTGAAATATGAAAAATTGATCCCGGAGCATAATTAAACCATCGGGAAAACGGCAAGATGTAGGATATATTTTTACAAAAACTGTTATTATTATTGACATATCTGAAACTAATGGAGATGCATCAATCCCTCTTCTATTGGAATGCTAAGTAACAACCGTCACGGTTGTAAGATAGAATCTGTAATTGGTATCTTTCGACAAGCTACCTGAATGGTTTTCGGCCATGATGTGCTCGGACCGTGACGCAATTAGTTCAGTCTTCTCTCACTGATCTTATATCAACGCTACCTGTACTTACGCGCCGGACCCTTGGCTACAACTTACCGTCGATTGTTGTCCTATGAATTTTCGACAGAACTTTTCCTTACCGAAAGGTATGATGCGTCCTCCTAAGCCTTTTAAATGAAGAGAAAAAATGTAATATCTCAAATGCCTACATCTGGTGACACTAAAGTGAAAATACAAAAATGCCTCGAAGAGACTAAAGGTAAACTCTACGAAGTTGTTGCTGATGGAGAAGACTTTTATTAAGGGGGCTATATACGTCGGCTAAAAACGTCCTTTTAGTTCTGGCTTCTGCCGCAGCCTAGGAGCGATTTTTGCCTTCCTCTCAATTCTTCGCCTGGACTAGAGCGGCACTGTGGATACAGAGGAAGGTTCGTTGCAAGGGATTGGAAGAGTGTTCATAGTGATGTTATGATACACAATTTCCAGCAGCGTATTGTGTAACCAGATGTTAAAAGAGCGCAGTAATGGCTAGTAAAGTGACATTCGCTGCGTTTACCAATCGAACTCAGATCAATTTGGTAAACGAAACGGGCTAGTGGGATTGAAATGGGGCTACCTCATCCCGTTTCAAATCGATATGAACCGATTCAAATCAGTATTTCGCATTGGTGATCCGAGTCGGCTGGCTTAGAATGTTCAGATCGGTCCGAGGTCATATCGATCTCAGTTCGAATGGTAAATATAATGATTGATACTTCGTAGGACTTCGCAATTCTACCTCCAATTGGGTAATCTTGGTCACTCGGAATGATGAGTCAGCTCGCTTGAGATTTTCAGATCGATCTGAGATCGATTGGTAAACGTAGCGAATGATCACTTGATTGTCGACAAATTCACATTTCTTCAGCGGTCGACATAGTTATGTAGAAAGTGAAAAGCGAAAATTTACAAAACTCAATTTTAGTATCAATGTTAATTATAGAGCCCTGCGCTAACATATTTGCTTGAAACAAAAAAACAGGGTCATGAAATAAAAGCGCGCAGATGTCTGCGGCGTTCTCAGTGCTGGTATACAGCCCGCTTACGATGCGTAAAATTATATGCTCATGCTTGGGTGTGCTCGCCTCTTCTAAGGATTACTATTTGAATCCGGCTTCTTGCAGTTTGTGAAATGATACGCTAAACTGTATTGTGAATACTATGCCCTCCAAGGTTGGCAGTATGTATTTTAAATGTAGACGAACCGAGTATTCTGATGAGTTACCTACGGGGGTGGATCGGAAGCATGGACCATTGGAAAAGCTGACCAGAAAACTCTAGAAGCCTTCGAAACCTGGTGCTGGAGGGAGGATGCTGAAGATAAAATGGACGTACAAAATAAGATACGATGAAGTGTACCGAAGAGTAGAAGAAGAAAAGACCATTTGGAATACCATGCAGAAAAGAAGAACGAGATATATTGGACACACACTGAGACACAGTGGGTTTGTGAATAACATAATTGAAGGCAAATCAGAGGGAAAAATCCCCATAGGAAGACCCATTAATAAGTTCATGTGCCAAATAAAGAGGAATAGTACATAAGAAGAGATATCAGGAGGTAAGGGGACTAGCATTAGATAGGGAAGGGTTTAGGGCTGCAGTCAACTAGTATTAGGATTGAGGAACCGGTACGGAACGGTGGCAAGGATTTGAATTTTGCGCCCAAACCCTCTAAAGCAAAACCTGGAGAAAGCACCTGAAGTAAAGCCTGATGTAATGTGATATATTGGCCGATCATGTTAGTTTGACTTTTTAAACTTGGACTAGTTTTGTTATACTAGGCTAATAAAACTATGGAGAAGATCTTGTTGTATTTACTGAGCTTTCTGGTTTATTTGCCTCTTAAGTGTTTTTCTTTTTAAAGTTAAAGTCTTAAGTTAAAAAATTATTGTCCTTCAGTTCTTAGTTGTTTGTTGAAACTTTCCATTCATTCAGGAAATAAGAGTCCATTGTTGGAACCGAGTATCGAGAACCGGGAACCGACAGGTACGAACCGGACCGGTATCGAGAACCGGAAAAATTCAGGAACCGACTCATCCTAAATTAATACGTTCCAGATATAAGTGTTCTTAATACGACTATGTATGGAATATTAATTCTACTTCTTGCCTATGCTCAAATTATGTGTGAATGTAGTCCTGATGAATAGTGAGCTCTGCCAGTATGCAAGGGGATCTTTGGTGCCGTTCACTGCATTATAAACTCTACGTACACATCGTACTAAAATTTTATTTTTTTACGACAATAATAAATTTTAGCGCGTTTTCATTTTTAGTTCTACGTAATTGTCTGTATACTGAAATTGGATATTTTTTCAATGAAATTATTCAGATCTGAGATGTTCATCCGGTGGATAGTTCAGGTGGACCATCGATAAAGCCGTTCGAATGTTCCGACTTGAAAAATCCAAACCCAGCATACTTGTTGCATGTTCTTTCATTCAACCCGAAAATTAGCTTAAATGAAACTTAATCTCTCCTGAATTTTAAGGGATTATTGCAAGTCACCATTATAAGAAAGTCTTTTGACGTCAACCTTTCTTGCCCGAATAAAAATGTTACATCCGGGTCGCGCGACCGGTCCGATCGAGAAGTACATTTTCAATTAAAATTTTTGCGGCAGTAAATCAATGTCGCCTCATATTTTTACGATGGACAAGCGTTTATTTTGACGTGGCGAAGACGATTGGCCCATTTCACTCATGTAACTCGCTAGCTAATTTCTTTTGGACAAAGAAAGCGAAGCTTGTGATTAGGATTGAGTGACACAAACTAGAGCAAGTGGAACAGTTTAATTACTTAGATTGCACTTTAGAGGAAAACAGGCATAGTAGCAAAGACATACGGAAGAGAATAGCGCTAGCTAAGGAGGCGTTTAGTAATAGAAGAGAGTTGATGACGGGGACAAAGAAGAGACTTGTGAAGAGCTTTATATGGTGCGTAGTGTTGTATGGGGTAGAGGCACGTGGATCCTGAGAAACGAGGACGAGAATAGGCTGCAGGCATTTGAGATGTGGGTGTGGAGAAGGATGGAGAAGATGATGTGGACGGAAAGGAAGACTAACGAGGAAGTGCTGGAGATGGTGGGCGAGGAAAGGAAAATTTTGAATGAAATCCGAGATAGGCAGTGTAGATGGCTGAAGGATGTAATAAAGGGTGATGGGTTTCTGAAGAGTGTGATAGAGGGAAGGATGTTGGGCAAGCGGGGTAGGAGAAGAAAGGGAATAGGTTTCATGGGCGGGATGGAGAAGGGTAATCTTATGCAGAGGCGAAAAAGGATATACTAGAGGGAGATAGGCCCCTGAATATGTAAAAGACCGGGAGGAGACTCTCTGACATTCAACAAAACCTAACTTTACCGGTAGAATACATGATGATAAAAAAACAAAATTTTGTGATAGTGTATTGTTGTTGCGATAAGGCATCATGCATACCGAAGTGAAAAAACTCGCACATTCGATAATTTTTTCAGTAGCTTTCTCTGAGAAGTTGTAAATAAATATGAATAAGACATGTTATCGCTGTGTATGTTTTTTCGTAACTTCTTCCGGGTCAAGGGCTTCTGTTTTCGCCGGGCGTTTCGTTGCTCGACCCGCACATCTGCAGAATCAAGAGAGTGCCGAGTGTTGAATCAGCTTAACACCTTATATTACACTTTAGGTGATCTGCTGCTTGGAAGCTCCACAAAATACCCTCCATTGATTCACGTCTCCATTTTACCTCCCAAAACTTACATTTATACACGGCTGGTGACCTAACACCCCTGCCACACGCCCATGCGGCGGAACGAAGGGGAGTATTAAGATGTAGATTTTCCTCAGTCCGCCTTACTTTGTTGCACCACAAATTTTCCTTATCAATTTCCTTTCCCATCTATTAAGAAGCTCCTCATCGTTAGCGGTCATGGTCTGAACAATGCATAACCACAGGTCTAATCACAGTTCGGCAAACGTTTACCCCGCATCCCCCCCCTCTGTTACGGTCTTCAGCAACCCTCGACGCTCATTACCTCTTCCAACCACCTCGTCCTTTTCTCCCACAGAAGTTTCATCTCCCGCCAACCAAGCGCTTTCTCGATCTTCTTACTTTACGGGTGTCGCTTCATTACTCGCTTACTTTCCATCTCCCTTCCTCTATACTCCCTGAGTATACAGATTTTTGCGCTGGACTGTGTTTTTTCTCCGCATTTAACTCTCCTCCAGTCTTAAAATGATTCATACTGACAATGATCAAAGTACTGTGATTGAAGCTATGGTGAGGCCGTTTGTGATGGGTCACGCCTCTCGCATAATGTTCACCATAATTATAATATCGTTATATAATTGTAATAACTCTGGTATAATATAATGTTCACTATAATTCAACCTTTATGGCTAGGCTAATAAATAGAAATTAGTCGCAAATATTTCGGTAGACTCAGTTTTATTCGAAAACACGATGGCTGAATTATGAAAAAGAAAACTTTGTTTGATTTCACCATTTTATTTTATGGTACTACTATTTTAGACTCAGCGGCGTCATCTTCAGGTACGGTCGGATTCAAATGTATTGCAAAGAATCGAGCCACTTACGCTTCTGAAGGAAATTGAGTTTCACTTACGGCGCTGTTATTCTTTGCTACGCAACGCTATCTATTCATATGTTTATTTGCACGTATTCAAATGGTAATAGTTGACCAATTTTCTATATTGTGCTAATTTGTTATTACACTTTCGTTTTTGTTTGGATTTACTATTTGAGCATGGATAATTATTATTTAATAATTACAACTTTTACTCTAAATGATACATTACGTAGTATTTGCCGTAGGTATATTGTATGCCGGGAACGATCCCTGTTTAATGATAGAGTTTGGTATTTCAATTAACCAATACGTCGCAGCATGTCATTGTTAATCGAGCTGATCATATTATGTAATAACAAGCTAGCACAAAACAAGCAATTGCTCAACTGTTACAATTTAAATACGTGCAAATAAACAGAGGAATAGATAGCGTTGCATATCAAAGAATAACAGCGCCGTAAGTGAAACTCGATTTCCTTGAGAAGCGTAAGCTCGATTCTTTGCAATACTTTTGAATCTGACTGTACATGAAGACTGTAAAATAATGAGGATATTTATTGATTCGACCACCAGTCCCCATAAGATCTGAAGGAGGATTCTCTGTGCCTGAAATCGCTTTCTGGATCCCTTCCAATGTCAGGGCCGCTGCGCTCTGGGTAATGGCATTAGTATTCTTCTGTTTGAAAGTTTAAGCATCTATAAATCCGTATCTCGAAGCTGTTCATTGACATACGTAAGCTCGAGTGCGCGGAAGACTGCTTCGGATATATATTGTCCACGCTCTATTTCCTCAGTCTTTCACTCAACCGTGCTGAATCCAAGTGGACTCTGAGGTTACTTTTTCGAAACGGCCTTGAGTCTTGAGATGGAAATACATTTGCATTTATTTGCGAGGCGATGAGGCTTCCCTGACCACCTCATCGATGACCATGCATCCATGCCAATCGCGCTGTAGGGTTATTCTCCTGATTGAGTTGGCTACACCGTAAAAGTCATGATTATTATTTACTCTACCGGTTATCCTTTTCAGAACTGAACTATTTTATCTTAGCGGAAGAAATTTTTATTAATTATAAATGAAAGTAGAGGAACAATTAATATCTGACAATAGCTTATTTCATTTAGCGCACGAAACTAAGAGTACATTATACTGTACATTTTGTATTCACTGTAACATTGCGAAGTAACCCGAGAAGATATCTTAATGGTTACTGTTTGTAAATATGAAATAATAAAATTTTGCGTAAGGCAATCTAAAGCATACTCGAATGAGTGAGATTTTAATGGTAAATGTGTTTCATCAGATTACTTCACGACATCGAGTCATTAATTTTGGCCATCTTGTTTGTTTTCTTAGTTAATTTAGGCAAGGGTACGCTTAAGGAAATATTTCACATGTTTGGCCAAACAAAGAAACGATAGTTATAAAGAATTCAAAGAAACGGTAGTTACGGTTTTAGATCAATGTAACCGCTGTAGTTGAGGAGACCAACAAATAAAATCCTGGTGAACTATGCTGTAAAAGAGTATTGAAAGAGTTTATTGAGAGAATTTAAATAATACAAGTTCCTTGGTAACTTTTTGGTATTCCATTTTTTCAGAGAATTTAATGGTAACATTTACAAAACCACATACTTAAAATACACACGACCCGGGTTTCAACGCGTCATCTTCAGGCGTTTTTTTTAACCGGGTTAACAATGTCTTATACAATTGCTTGGTGAGGGGGGGGGGGTCTATTAAGGTTTACATAAGAGTTTATTAAGGTTTAGTTTAGGAGTAAGTAAATAATCCTCTCGATTTTTATTCTTGTTCAGGACCTTATCTTATTCTTTCTCTTCAGCTTTATACCTAGAGACTAGGGGTCGCCGTTCCTCACTCTCCATCTCCATTCTGTTCGGTCCATCGTGTCCTCAGGTGTTAGATCCTTTTCCTTCTGGGGTCTGATTCTCTGAGTTGCTAGTCTACAAGTTACAAGTCACGTGACTGTTTTCAGATACTACCCAGTGACTACACAGATAATCATGAGTACGTTGGAGGTCATTATTCATTTGTTATTCAAAAGAAAGTCAACTTGCGCGAATTTGAGCTTAGTAAATCGTTTTTCGGGCGAAATTCACGACGCAGCAGTCGAGAGAAAATATTTAAATATCCTGATGTTTCGCACTCATTTACTAATTAGTAATAAACAACTACTTGGCAATTCGTTTTTGTTGAGTAATATAATCATTAATAACCGGAAATACGAACTGTAAGTTACGATAAATATTATTAACGTCAACATACGGTATGTTACCATGAAGTTTCGTTATGATATTACGATGTAAGGCCATTAATAGTGGTTCAATGAAGGTTAAAACCAACAAAACATGATATCTTGTAATGTAAGGTTTATTAATAACTACCCCTACCCGAAGACTCGCACTCGTTTGGGATCTTTTAAGGTATGTAGGGGCATTGAATTACTTTTCAGAACGTATTCAATCATTTTTATTTACCCAAAAACATTGTGCAAACTTTTGAGTTGGAAACATTGCAAGGTGTACGCCCAACATGTATCTTAATCATCAAAATATGAGTTAAGTATGGTCGTGATTAGACCCGCCATTTTTTTGGACTAGTACAAGTCTTCGGTTAGGTATATCTGAGTAACCCATCCACCTTGTGAAAAAAGTCACGTGATTTTTGACTTGTAGACTTGTAGCTCTGAGAAACAGGCCCCAGGTCTTCCTCGATGCAATCTATCCATCTCCTCGTAGTTCTTCCTTTTGGTCGCTTGCCGTTCTCCTGCGGGTCCATCATTCCCCTCAAGACATACCCTTCTTCCCTTCTCATCACATGCCCATACCATTGTAATCTTCGCTCTTGTACTCTCTTCGAAGCCTCAACTACCCCTCCCTGCTCTCTAAACCACTCATTCCTTACCCTGTCTCAACTTGTCTTTCCCATAATCCATCGCAACGTACTCGTTTCCACTACGTCTAATTTCTTTTCTTTCCTCTTCTTCTTGGGCCATGGCACCATGGGCGTCCCAACCGCAGATCAGTGCTGGTCTTACCACTGATTTAAAAATCCTTCCCTTAGTACTCCTTCCGATACGCTTATCGCATAACACCTGACCATCCTGACTGAGCCTATGCATCTCCAGCCTATCTGTCAATAATATTTCCCTCAACATCCAAGCGTGCATCTTATCCTTATACATCCCGTCCATATTTCTCTTTCTTACCCCTCACCGTTTACCCAAAATCCTCCCCTCTATTATGGCCTTCAGCAACCCTGCATCCCTCATTATCTCCATCAACCACATATTTATCTTCTTCATAATATCCTCCGAAGTTTTCTTTCCTCATCCCATCATACCACTTCCTTATTTGTTATCATTTCCGTCCAACCTCCTCCACACCCACAACTCGAACGCCTGCAGCCTTTTCCCGTCTACTTTCCTCATCTACTTTCCTCTTAAGCCCACGTTTCTGTTCCATGCAACAGATTGCTGTTTAGTTATGAATCAAGGTCTCATCGACGGTGAAAATTCGATGTAAAAAGAAGTAAGATCTGATGCTTTCCCGGCGCACGAGTTTCTCAAAGTTTTCTCGGGGTTCTGTCCGGACGAGTGGGCCGACGTTTCGATGTTCGACTCGAACATCGTCCTCAGGGCTGAGGTGAGTGCCGTGTATGGTGAAGGGTCGTCTTTACATACCGAATAGATCTAATTATAGATATAGATATAATTCCATATATATAGACGATCCTTCTCCAGACACAGCATTCACCATTGCCCTGAGGACGATGTTCGAGTCGAGCCATCGAAACGTCGGCCAACATGGACCCAGTCAGCCGCACAGAAGCCCGAGAAAACTGAGAAAATCGATGCAAAAAGACCGCTGAATTTTGTTTGAAGTGCTCTTGATACATCTTCAAAGTTGTAAGCCGCACTCGCTTTTTGTCTACAGTGAGCAATCGTGGTACCCATCGGGCCGACAACTTTTTTATCGCCAACTTAACATATGTTATTATCGCATATCTACATCTACGTGATACCCTGATACCTACCTCGAGGGTGTGTGGCAGGGGGTGAAGATCACCAAACATGCACTATTGCCATGCAAGTAGAATATTTAAGGGAGATATGATGGTTAGTATATACATAATAAGGGATTATTGGTTGTTATTACATGCATCATGCACTACAGACTACTCTAACTATATTTCACGTACCTATCCCTTTGCTACGCTGCCTATTGTTCTCTCTTATGGTACGCGGGAAAAATTACATTTTAAATCTATTGGTGCGACAATCTATCACTCTAATCTTGTTAAGATGATCAAACCTAGCATAATACGCAGGGGTTCTCAATATATATCTAACGTCATCTGTGGACAAATCGGTTTCGAATTTACTTAAAAGGTTTAACCTAAATTTTAACCTGCGTTCTGATAGTAATTCCCATCCGAGTTCTTCTATTAAGCTCGTATACATTCATCATAACGGCCTTTAACAAACCTAGCGGATCTCCTTTGCACGCGCTCTAATTCTTTTATCATACCTTCCTCGTACGGATCCCATATACTAGCGGCATATTCTAAATGAGGCCTGACAAGTGTAAAATGGCTTCTTTCTCGTACTCTCTCATCGCATTTGCCTAGAACCCTTTTTACGAATCCTGCTCTACGGTTTGCTACATTAGTTATTTTCCTGATGTGTTTCCCCCATCATCATTCATCATATATCACTCATCTTAGAAGACTGAATGAAAATATTAATGTCTTCAACCATTGACGCACCTATGGGTCTGATGCTTCGGGCATTTTCGTTCGACGAACAGAAAGAATCATATCGTGGACTTTTTCAGTGATTTCCTCGGTAACCACATCTGCTGGGCGTCCAGGGCGATCCTCATCAAAAACGGATATTTGACCACGTTTAAATATGTTGAGCCAATATCTGCCGTCTTTGACAAAAAAGGGTTGCTATACACAGTATTCAATTTCACTATTTACTTCTCACACGTTTCCTTATTCGAAAACAAAAAAAACTAATGACTGAACGATCCTGCTCTTTTTCCATTCTAGCGAAAACCACACGGCAGTGCTTACAAAAAGGTCTGCAAAATCCTAACTAACCAATGAATCTCTGTCAAATTTGTTTTAGGCGTCTTTAAACAGATGGCAGCACATAATAATATCAACCAAGTCGTTCGATATCGATTGTATTCTTCTTTCGATACAGGTCTTCGCAACCATTTCCACCACATGTCCGCCATTAATGTGCTATTTAAGCGTTCCATAGTTTGAGGCTCAACTGTGTGGAAGTTGAATTTCCCTAATGAAAAAGTAACTTTGTTTTCTTCCACTCATTAAATTTCCTGGTACAACATGTTTTGACGCAGCGGAAATTACCTGATTATAACACTGCTGTGTCGAAAAATGTTGTACCAGGAAAATAAATCCGTGGAAGAAAACAAAGTTACTTTTTCATTTGTGCTATTTGAGCATTTACTGCCATAAAACAGCCAAAGAAATCGGCGAGTATGCGGCACAAGTTGTCATTTCGAATATAAATGCACTACCAAATCAACAATAACGTCGATCAACTTATAGTATGCTTATGGAGAATACAGAAAAATTAGCTCATTTATGGCGGATTTATGTACGTTGCGAAGATCTATATAGAAGGAAGAACATTATCGATTTTGAACTACCTTGAGATCAATCAATGTCGTTCAATATCGATAGTATTCTTCTTTCAGTACATGTCTTCGCAACGTAAACAAGTCCGCCATTAATGTGCTTATTTTAGTGTATTATACGCAGGCATACAAACTTATTTAACGTTTTGTTTATTTGGTAGTGCATTTGTATTCGAAATGACAATTTGTGCCACATATTTGCAGATTTCCTTGGGTGTTTTATGGCAGTAAATGCTCGAATAACACATTAATGACGGACATGTGATGGAAATGGTTGCGAAGACCTGTATCGAAGGAAGAATACAAGCGATACTGAACGACCTTGTTATCCACCAAGATCGTTCAGTATCGATAGTACTCTTCCTTCGATACAGGTTTTCGCAACATAAGTTGACCATTAATTTGCTTATTTTGTTGTATAGTCCGTTAACATAGCAGAGGTTCGTCGAAGTTTTTGTTGATTTGGCAGTGCATTTGTATTCAAAATGACAATTTGTGTTCCATGTTTGCAGATTTCCATGGTTGTGCTGTGGCAGAAAATGCTCAGTAAGCACATTAATGTGAGGTGGAAATAGTTGCCAAGACCCATGTCGATGGAGCTACGAATATATCGAATCGAACGTCACTGATATAAACAATGTGCCTTAGTAACGTCTTCTCTCTTCAAACGCCTGGTAGTTATTGAAGCACCCTCGTGATGTGGTTATTTTACTTTCAAGTATCGTCCATTCGTTGGAGAACATGAAAATGGCTTTTACTTTCTATAAATTGCAATGAACGATATTCTTGGAAAACATTATATACGCTTATTTATTTTCCGTAGCGAGGGAAAAACATTCTTGCTCCTCTATTAGCATGTTTCACCTTGCGGTATTTTGCAAGAAGATCTCTTAAAAACGAAAGGAGCCCAACTTCGATGTCATTCGTTTCCAGATTTGTGTCCGGCCCACTTGGCTAATGAGGCGTGATCTCTCTCTGCACCTATCCTCAGCTAATACGCCTGGAATGTGTTACATTTACGTAATATTTTGCTAGCTGTCTCGTGAGATTTTTTTTATCCCTTCACACATTCATATTACGCGGTTATTCACTCTTATTCATTGAGATTATTAGACTGTTTCCTTCGCGTTTTCTCGTTATTTTTGTTGCCTTTCACTCTTCCCTTAAACATATTTCTCCTGCTTCGGTGGCTGTCAGGTTGAGTCCTCGCGGTGGGGTATTCAGGTGAGAGAAATATGAAGAGTGAATTGCAAAATTATCTCGTCAGTTCATATTGAATTGCGTCTTCAAACACTTAACGTATCGGTCTTTCCTTAGTGGTCCTCGGGTTTGAGTCCATAATGTTTGGATTTGGGCTAAAAACACCAAAATGAAACCATAACGTTCATTTTGACGTTGCTGCCCAGTAAAATCTTCTCATTCAGTACTCCCTGTTCAACTTTCTATGGCAAAGAAAGCGAGGCTGATCATTAAAGTTGGAGGACACAAGCCCGAGCTAGTAGAAGATTTTAATGACTTGGGTAAAGCGCTAGAAAAAAACAGTCATAGTAGCCAAAACATCCGGAAGATAATATCGTTAGCTATTGAAGCGTTTAGTAACAGAAGGGACATTGGTTATGGGTGTGAAGAAGAGGCTGGTGAAGAGCTTATTATGGAGGGTAACATTGTATGGTGCCGAAACATGGACCCTCAGAAAGGAAGACGAGAATAGGCTACAGGCATTTGAGATGTGGGTGTGGAGAAGGATGGAGAAGGTGAGGTGGACGGAGAGGAAGAGTAACGAGGAAGTGCTTGAGATGGTGGGCGAGGAGAGGAAACTTCTGAATGAAATCTGGGATAGGTAGAATAGGTGGATGAAGTATGTAATGAAGGGTGATGGGTTTCAGAAGAGTGTGATAAAGGGAAGGATGTTGGTCAAGCGGGCAAGGGGAAGAAAGAGATTAGGTTTCATGGACAGGATGAAGGAGAGGAGATCGTATGCCGAGACGAAAAAGGATATACTAGAACGAAATAGACCCCTGAAAGTGTGGAAAACCGAGAGGAAATTCTCTGGCATTCAGCAAAATTTACCTTAACCGGTAGAAAACTTCAAGGAAGGAAGGACCACAGCGTAGCTATCGACTGTCCGGAATAGAAATTGACATAGATTTGAAGTAGTGCGCAAAACATTATGAAGTCGTTCAATTTTATTCAATGAATGTTTATTTCCGCTTGGAGGTACAGGAAAGAAGAGATGTCAACAGTAAAAAACAGAGAACAACAAAATCTCAACTGAGCCCCTTTTTATCCTTTAGCCTCTTCAGGGTAGAAACATTAATATTTATATCTTCGGCTTGAATTCTTCCTTTTATCCTGCGGAAAAGTTTAGAGCCGGCATTCTCCCTATAGACGGCGGGAAACCCGCCAAAACCACCGTCAATTCGTTGTCGCTTTGGTCTCAATATGTACTTTGTACTACTGCTGATTATTACGGCTGTATAATGGCTGCCTCGTTACCATTTCAAGCTTCTTACCTCTGTACATCATGGTATGTTGTCTGCTTGCGCCACCTCTCTGTCTTTCGCTCCCCTCTACATCGTTGCGTAGCCTACTCTTCCCCATCACTCAACGTCTTCCTCTAATTGGTTCCCCTCCATCCTCCCTTCCAGCGCATCCCATTGCAAACAATCCGACCGTAAGTTCAAAATAGTAAGGAAAAAGCACTGTGGAGACAATGTTCTTTATTTTCAAAAACAGTCAAGAAAACATACAAATAACACACTCTAACTAATAAAGTCTTCTCGGGTTTGCCACCAGGTTAGGCAATTGTTGGCCGACGTTTCGATGGCTACCTCCACCATTGTCCTCAGGGCATTGGAGGTAGCCATCGAAATGTCAGCCAACAATTGCCCAACCTGGGGGAAAACCCGAGAAGACTTTATCAGTATCATTGGCCGGGAAAAAAAGCAAATCATATTTAACGCTCTCTAAATTTTTTTGGCAAGAATCCTCACTAAAAAAAATATGTTCTCTCTAGAGTGCATGCACTTACCATTTCCCATGTACAAGGGCAGGTATTTTTTGTCTTAAATCTCAGAAAGTAGGTCAGTAAGGGGCTGATGTTATTTTTATCTTCGGAAGGGTGAGAAATATTTCTTTAAAATGAAACCAAATTCATTGATTTCTGAGTGAAATGATATTTTGGTCAAACTGCCTTCGTTGATTGTGAAGAACTTGAGGAGAAAATTATCATATGAGGCTGAATAAGAGCATAATATGGAGTGTGGCGCTACATGTTTCAGAAAGGTGGAGTCTAGGAAAGGAAGAAGAGAATAGACTGTAGACGTTTGAGATGTGGACGCGGAGTAGGATGGAGAAGATAATGAAAAGTAAAGAAAACTTTGCAATTCCACATAAATATTTAATGTACGGCCAAGGTTTCGACGTGGCACGTCATCATCTGGTACAATTACATAGAAGGTGGAGAATAAATAATCACACACAAAATGATTTCAAAAACAAAATTCCCGAAAACACAACGGTCTGAGGTGTGGGTTAAGGGGTGGAATTCCCAGGGGCGGAGTTTGGCCAAGGAGGTGGGGAATGGGTTTAAGAGCATAGAGTCAAGGAGGAAGGAGAGGATTAGGAATTTCCCTACTTACAGTACAGTACATTACATTTCAGTACTTACAATATGTAAGTAGGGAAATTCCTAATCCTCTCCTTCCTCCTTGACTCTATGCTCTTAAACCCATTCCCCACCTCCTTGGCCAAACTCCGCCCCTGGGAATTCCACCCCTTAAACCACACCTCAGACCGTTGTGTTTTTGGGAATTTTGTTTTGAAATCATTGTGTGTGTGATTATTTATTCTCCACCTTCTATGCAATTGTACCAGATGATGACGTGCCACGTCGAAACCTTGGCCGTACATTAAATATTTATGTGGAATTACAAAGTTTTCTTTACTTTTCATTATGTTAAGTCGATTCCATGAAGTCACGCCCGAGACAACGAATTATAGGATGGAGAAGGTTCGGTGCACGGAAAGGAAGACAAATGAGGAAGTGCATGATATGGATGGTGAGTGGAGGAAACGTCCAAACCAATCCCATACGAGGAACAAATGATACGAAGAGTTTCAAGCTGGAGTGTTTAGTTTCCATTCTTAATTCATCACGTCTCTAACATTTTAGCAAGAATAAAACCAACCTTGAAAAAACTACAGCGTTTTTCAGCATGCTATCGATGTGAAGAATTCGATAATAAATAAACGTCGTAGTGTCTAAACAACATAGCTGATTCCTTTAGTCATAAGGTAACATGTGAATATTTAACTCAACAAGGCGAACCTTGCAATTAATTTCGTAACCAGGTAAAAGATAATTTGAGGAATCCAGTGGTAAATTAGCGAGTGAAAAATTGGGAACGATTGGTGTTAAAATCGCCAATAAATCTTATGCTCTTTCACTAGACACCATATTATCTCTAAACCGCTTATTGCTTTCCCTAGAAGCAGGGTCCAAAAATTTCACTTTAGCGAATGTTAATTCTCACTTGTAAGTGTAATGTATGAATGCTAGGCGACCGCGACTTACAAACTGAAGCAGAGAACCAAGTTTTGCTTAGTTTTCTCAGTAATAAAGATTTATTGAGCAATTTTTCCTATGGACATCATATTTTGGCTAAAAGACTACGTTAGGTCATCCTCAAAGGTATTCATCTTATGACTGCTATGTTCGTAAAGGTAAACCGGGTTCGAAAGTGGATAAATATGGAGAAAATATTTTATAATAGGATGGTAACAGGACTCATGAAGACTTGATCGAAATGGGGATAAGTGTGGTGCAATAGCACAGTCCTGGGGTCAGAGTGGTGTAGCGGCGCAAAAATTACTTTTCAAAGTTCGCAAGACGGTAATATATTACAAAACAATCGAATGAGCCAAAGGTAAGGGATTTTATCAATTCAGAATAAAAAATAATTCGACCTCCTATCACAAAAAATGCGAAAATTCTTTCGTGAAGACGGCGAAAGTCCAAAATGAAAGGATTCATTAATGGTTAAGGGTCGAACATCTGTTTTTCTTTCCATTTGAACCAACTTGTGCCACAAAGCCCCGACTTATACGTCGCCCTTCGCACGAGCCACTACGCCCCGCAGAGAGGGCAAGACCAACGAAACACGCAATCCAAAGATTAGGAATTTTATCAATTCAGAATAAAAAAATAATTCGACCTCCTTTCTCAAAAACACGCAAATTCTTTTTTGGAGACGGCGAATGTCCAAAATGAAAGAATTCGAATGGCTAAGGTAGTTTGAGCGAGATAGTTCCCAAGTCATAATAGAGACCATGTCGAATTATTAGTTTTGATTTAAGCAGCTTTAGGAAGCATAACTTTGATACAACATTATTAATAGTACTATAACATACTTGTATATGACTGAAATTCTAAGTAGTCAAACATAAATATCCACATAGGTCTTTAATTTGACTCATTTTTTCACGCGGCACGCTCAAAACTCCTTCAACAACGGAAGGTTTTCGTGCGATTCTGAAAAAATTACTGCGGTGACAATATGATTCATTTCCATAAATAGTCGATAAAACATACAAAATACACCCCGTTAGTTTTTTTTGACGAGATCTAGGCGTTAGATTTGCCTCACTTTTTTAAAATAAGGTCTCTCTCGAGTGCATTTTATACCATTTCCCATGTAAAAGGGCTGATATTATTTGGCAAATATCTTGGAGAGTAGTTCGGTGAGGGGCTGATATTTTGGTATCTTTTTAAGAGTAAGATATTTTTTTAATGAGACCAAATTCATTGATTTCTAGGTAAAATGATATGTCGCTCCTTTTTTTACCTAAGCGACCGTCAGTTTTTTTCGTTATGAACCGACAAGTGCCTCAAAGCGCCGACTTTTATACGCCGCCCTTCGCATGAGCCAATACGCCCTGCAGAGAGGGCAAGAGGCGCCGGCGAACGAAACTCGCAATCCGCAATTTTTACAGACTTTCGCCATTTTCCTAGTGCCGCGCCCATCCTCACCGCGGGGCACCGCCCCTCCCCCCCCCGCCCCGCCCCAACCCGCACCTCCTCCCCATTATCGATTAATCCAACAGTGCGCGAGAATAAAGAGCGCATAAATCATCCAAGAGGGGCGAGCCTCCACCCCTGAGAGTCGAGGTGAGCCGACCCACACACGAGTGGCCGTTTCTTTCCCGCCGAGGAGTTGCCGAAAGAGGGAGGGACTGACTCCACGGCGAGAGAGAGATCCGCTCCCGGGGCCACAGCGCGATCGTACTCCCCGCACCGGGCGGCCGGAGTCAAAAGCGGCGAGTGAAAGACTCCAGGGAAAGATGATTCACCGCCCAGAGAACACCTCTTCGCTTCCTTAATTCTTTTCCCTTCATCTCCCGCCTCCTCAACCTCCTCCATTCCCCCTCGAGGCCGGCCGACCCGCCTTGCCTCCTTATCAACACAATCCTCCTCCTTTTCAATGAGGATAAAGGAGGCTGTGGCTTCGCATTTCCCCTCCATCCAACCCACTCCACAAGCTCGCCTCCTAATACCCTAAAGGACGTTCTCTCTCGCGGGGAAGTTAGTCGGGAAAAAAAGTTTTAATTCCTCTTTTTAGTGCGCGCCGTTCAGAATATACTGCTTTCTAAATGACATGTCTATCCTAGAGAAATGTAGTATCAAGTGAAGTTACGTGCCAATTACTCGAAGAATGCATTGCTTATCGATCATTTAACAAAACTCGAGAAGTCGAATGCTGCCTCCTTCTTCCTTAACTTAGCAGTTTGTCTTGAAATGCCAAGGTATTTCGCTGGTACAAAAAATTTAACATGAAATTGGACTTTTATGTTACTCTCTTCGTTTTCAGGTGATATATAGGATTTATTTAAGCATTTTTTTCTGCGAAAATCACATTGGAAAGGCAAAATGATTCTCTTGTTTCGTGTGTTCCTCCAAATTCTCACTTAAAGCCGTCGTTATATTTAGAAAAAAAGTGCCAAAAATAGCATTTTAGGGTGCGATTCTACGACCGATTAAGGGCATTTTTTCTAAAGGAAATTAAAAAATCAAATGAATAACATTGACTTGGTTTTTCGGTTGAATTCGGTTGTCAAGCGGTTCATCTTTGTCCGCATCATATACGTATACGCGCAATTATTTTTAAGGAAAATAAAAAATGCGAACCACAGAAGAATGAGGAAATAAGGAGCCGTGAAAAAAATCTGGAATTCCTTCCTCGTGTCCGTATATCGGCCCATTTCTTCCCCCTGGGGGTCCTTTAACAAGGCGAGCCGAGGTGAGTGGGTAAACGATACGTGGTTTGCGATTCTTTCGCCTCTATTCTCTCCCTTTTTGCCCTTTGCCGACGACGACAGAGGAGGGCCGGCGAGGTGTTTTATTAAAGCCTCGGGCCGCGCGAATTCCGTTATTAATTCTATACGGAGTGCCGACGCGCGATCTCGGAGATTGGGCTGGAATGAGCAGCGGAGAATTATGGGAATTCCATTGTCTGAAATCGGGCCATTAGATACAGATTCGAGACGACTAATTATTTCCACTCGGACGCCTATGGTGCCAATGTAAAGACACTTTCTCCCTTGGATGTTTTTTTTTCTCCCCCCCCCCCTGCCACAGGCTCACATGTATCTGATCCCAATCGCTTAAGCGTTGGACCGTTTCCCTGGCGCCTACAGTCTGTGTTCAAGTAAGAAAACGTTTTCCTTCTTTTCTCAATCGCTTCCGAACAGGGCGCGATCGACCAGCTTAATAAATTGATTAATGATTGTTTTTTTTAAAGCGAATGGGAGATCAACAGTTGAATAAGCTGCTGAAATAATTACCAGGAAATAAGCAGGGACTAAGAAAAATTTGCATGATTTTCACCTTCAACTTATTGGTAATTTATTGCACGAGCCTTTCCGGATCAAGAATTAAGTTCCCACCGGGATGAATAAAAGTAATAAAACTAAATATTTTCCGAAGAATGAATCGCAGACTCGCATGTTGAGAAGTTTCATGGCGGGCTAGCAATCTTAATAGCTCATTTACAGTTTATTTCCATCGATATCGGAATGGTCGACTGGTAAAAGTTTGACGAAGGATGATCCGCACCAAAACTGTTTCTGATTGTTGCTATAGAAAAAAGACCACTGATTGCCTAATATATGACACCCTCTCGTCCGTAGGAAACATCTAGGGTTCGTCCGAAGAAAAATCGCTGTTGAAATATACAGATTAGGCCAAGGTGAAATGAAAAGTAAATTATTTTTTAGCGAATGTATTATTTAATCAAAGATCTTCATCAGGGATTCTTTGCTTGTGTAATTCACTTCCCCGAACGGCATTGGATGTGCTTACAAGATGGCAGAATTTCTGTCTACTGCGCCATTACGATGTACGCCCTTTTACACCGAAGTTCTTGCTTTTTATTTTAACGAGTTCTGATTCCTGATGAAAATAAATGTTGGAAAGTCAAAGGTGTTGAGAGTAAGTAAGAATGAAGCAATCATTATTATATATGTAGAAGGAAAAATTGTTGAGCAAGTGAAATCATTTCAGTACTTGGGAAGTTTAGTGACTGAGAATGGGAGCTGTACCCAGGAAGTAAGACAGAGGATAGCTAGGGGTAAAAAAGCATTTGAGAAGGTGAAAGAACTTCTGACAGCATTTAGCATTCCAATGGAACTGAGAAAGAGATTTGCTAAATGTTTTGTATGGAGTGTGGTGGCTTACGGCAGCGAGACATGAACAGTCAAAAAGAAAGATGAATAGTGATACTTAAAAAGTTTCGAAATATGGTTGTGGAGAAAAATGCTTAAGGTGGAGTGGACGGATAGAATGAGAAATGAGGAACTACTAATGACAATAGGAGAAGAAAGAAAACTGCACAGGGAAATCAAAAAGAGGAAGACAGCTTAGATGGGACATATATTTCGCTAATATTGTCTTTTTAGAAAATATTATTGAAGGAAAAATCGAAGGAAAGCGAGGATGGGGAAGAATAAGAATAGGAATGCTCGATGACACAAAAAATGGCCGAAGTTACAGGCAAATGAAAGAAGATGCTCAGGGCCGACTGCGTTGGAGGGCATCCAGTGGAAACCTGTCAGAAGACAGATTTCACTGAAAAGAAGAAGATTCCTATACGTTACAATGAAGAGAAGGGATTTTATACATTGATTTATGATATTTTTCGTGTTTTCGCGTGGCATAGTTTTGCATTTCCATCATCGGTCGGGCATTACCGGATAGCTAAGCAATGACGAATCAAGAGGTACTGAAAAAAGTGAAGGAAGAACGGAGCCTGTGGAGAACAGTAAAAAGAAGGCGGGGCGGTTGGATCGGTCATGTACTGCGGCATGAGGGGTTGGTGAAGGTGATTTTAGAAGGGGCGATCGAATGCAATAGGTATAGAGGAAGACATAGACTGGAGTATTGGAAGTAGGTGATGACATGCGATGTGGACGGTTTTCAGAAATGAAGATGGCGGAGTATAGAGAGAGGTGGAAGGCTGTTGCAAACCAATCCTCATGGATTAACAACGAGAGAAGAAGAAAATTTTAGCACTGCAAGTACTTAGTTCATTTTTATTATTAATTATTAAAATATTTAATTGAGTTTCGCCTCGTTGACTGGGCTCAATCTTGTGATTGAAATTTAACCTACTGTTCGATTACGTAGAGCTCTGAAATGTAGCCCATGTACCCAGTTTCTGTAAAATTAGAGTAATAAATTAAAAAAATGAGGATTATTTTGTTCCAACGTGTATATTAGAGGGTTTTCTTGAGTATGAGCTGTTTGTCTGCGTCAAATCTTGCAACAAAAATTTAGCCAAATTCCTGATGACTTTGGAATAGTGTCAATAGACCCACTTCCGGTGATGTTACAGTTATGAGTTATTATCATACATACATACCCATCACGCCGTTCCCTTCCGGGGTAGGCACAGTCAAAATGTTTCACTCATTAAAACATAATTGTACACCTAACTCTGCTTCAATAATATCCTCCATACTGACCTATCTTTGCAAACCTCTTTCGCCTCATTTACCCCCATACACTGTTGCATACTCGCCCTCCTGTTTTTAAAACTAATAATATGCCTCCTCCTAAGAATTTCCTCAACCACATTCAACCACAACTTTCTCGGCCTACCTCTACCTCTCACACCATTCATTCTACTCTCATATATCTGTTTCGTTATTCGACTCTCATCCATTCTCTCATTATGGCCAAACCAACGAAGCACACTCCTTTCATACACGTCCATTACTGGAGCATTTAACCCACATTCATTCATGACCCACTCATTCCTGACCCTATCCATCCTACTTTTTCCGCAAATACTCCTCAGGTAACTCATACTCACGGCGTTTAGTCTACTCTTATGCCCATCCTGACATACCCATGTTTCACTACCATATTGCAAAGTGGGAAGAAGTACACTTTTGTACACGGCAATTTTCGCTTCCTTAGACAAGCACTCAGGGAAGACATTCTCCTTGATATGCTCCACATGCTACCTACCACTTTCCTTCCAGCGTTCGCACGTCTCTTTATCTCCTCATCTATTCTTCCATCTTTCGCATACATCTTACCTAAGTACACAAAATCATCCACCTGTTCAATTACTTCACCATTCGCCCTCATCCTACAGTTATTCTCCCCTTTCTCCTTATCAAAAACTACTACGTTAGTCTTGCACGCATTTACCTTCAATTCCATTCTCTCCGTTGTATTACAAAACTTATCTAGGTGCTTCTGTAATCCCTGTTGACTGTCTGAGATCAAAACAGCATCATCCGCATATAGAAAAACTCGCAATTTTACATTGCCAATCAAAACACCGTCGTTTTCACTACATGCGTCTCTAACACATTTATCCATAAATACATTAAACAGCCATGGGGACATTACGCATCCTTGCTGTACACCCCCATTTATTACTAACCAATCACTCAGAACCCCGTTAACTCTTACACTTGCCTTACTATTGTCATACATCGCCATCATAACATTCAATAACTGCCCATTCACTCCATAGTCTCTCAAAACCTTCCACAACTTCTTTCTATTTACTCTGTCATATGCCTTCTCTAAATTGACAAACGCACAGTACACTTTCGTTCGGACACTCAAACATTTTTCTATCACTTGCTGGAGTGCAAAAAGCTGGTCACTACATCCTCTCCCAGGCATAAACCCACACCTCACACCCCATACTTTGTCGGAAGTAATATTCCTCACTCTTTCGATATCAATCCTTATAAATTTACTGCGCGTTTATAATCGAGTAATGAATCGTCAAGGGGGATCGGGTTGGTGTGGTGCGTAGAGTACTGGCTAACCACACGGACGGCCAGGATTCAAATCCCTGGATGTTTTCATGGGAAACCCGATCCCTACTTGAGGGTCGTGTGGTGGGCTCGAGTACAATATTCCGTTTGTCGGATAAGACGTTAAACCGTGGTCATTTTGAAGTTAAGAGCCGGCTAATGCCGACGCCAGGTTTCTCCCCTCCCTTTCTCCCTTACCTTCCCCTATGGCGCTAAATGGCCCTAGCTATCTGTCACCTCCCCAAATATCCAATCCAATGAATCGTCAGTTATGGCGACCCTCTTCTCCATTAGAGAGTCTTTCTCCTCAATTGTTGCTCTGGTACATGGACCGATCCGTTCCAAGATCCACTCATCCGCTCAAATAAAGGCCCGGCAAACAAATAAGCAATGCATTTGGGTTGGTGAAATTCCGTGCATTTCTTATTTTGTATTAAGTTACATAATAGATTTATCCATAAACATTGAAGCAAGCATTTAAGAAATGTCTCCCACCACCACTCAATGAATGCTAAAATTGGCATTCTGTTATTGTCATAACTCAAGGCCACCTCTAATACGAATCTTCTGTAATTTTTCAATTAGGTAATAGCCTTTACATTTTTACTATACTATTAATAAATTCAGGTAATTATAAGTTTAAATGTAGCGCCCGATGGCTATATTTTCACTAGCATGCAGAACCGGGAAGTAAATGAAAAACATAATTTTTTACTTTTTAGAGCTTTTTTTTATTACAAACGTGGACCTTTGGACGTAGAAAGAAAGATGAGATCAATACGTTTGAGACGTGGGTGTGGAGGAGGCTAGAGAGAGAGGGGGAATGAAATGGGTGGTGGATAGAGTAAGAAATTAAGAGGTGCTGGTAAGATTTAGGGAGAAAAGAACACTACTGAAAACAATATAGAAGAAAAGGGGAAACTGGATCGGACATAGTTTAAGAGGGAAGGGGATTTTAAATACAGCAGTCGAGGGAACAGTGGAGGGAGAAAAGAGAAGAGGAAGAAGGAGGCTGAAAATGACAGACGAAGTACAAGGAAGAGGCCCGGGACGGGACGAATTGGAGGCAGCTTTGGTGTTTGGGACCAGTTAATGGTGATGAGAGCATTTTATTTAATAACTAGTGGACCCGACAGACGTTGTCCTGCCCAAACGTTGGCTTGCCTGCTATTAGCCTGTTCAGAAAATGTTTTTTTCGATACTCGAATTTTCGATAAACTATATACCAAGTGACATTTGACATTGAGTTTGACATTTCAATCTTTTCGTTTCGTCGAAACAACGCTAAGCTACGACGCAAGTGCGACGACTTGCGCATGTATTGATGCGTACGTCAAATAACACAGAGTTCGACATCAGCGCCACCTATGGTACACAAACATGACTATAAATTATTCTCAGATGGTCAATTATTCATGAACTTATGATTGTTTTCATTTTAAAAATATTGAGGGGTGTTGGAGGAGGGGGGGAAATTCTGGGGTTATATGTTCTGATATGCGAAAATTCTTTTTAAAAAATTCGTAAATAAATTTCCTAGAACCCGATCGCAGCGCCGCCAAACGGGTCCAGTTGTGAATCTAAACCATCCAGGGACCCACTCAAACAGAAAATTTCATCAAAATCGGTCCAACCGTTTAGGAGGAGTTCAGTGACATACACAGATACAGAAGATATATATATATATATATATATATATATATATATATATATATATATATATATATATATATATATATATATATATATATATACATATATATATTGAAAGGTAGAAAGAAAGTGGATAGGAACACATAAAATTTACAAAAAAAAAAATATATATATATATATATATATATTATATTATATATATATATATATATATATTTTTTTTTTGTAAATTTTATGTGTTCCTATCCACTTTCTTTCTACCTTTCTGTATGAACATTTATGTGAGTATTTGCCGCTGAGCGGTCTGAGTGAATGAACGAACGACTGTATGGCCTGAACGGCTCATTTCCTACTTGGGTTAGCGTACCCCGAAACGCCTGTTCTATATCTTTCACCACTGTCTGTGTGCTTGAGTTATTCTTTCATTTCGCCTTCTGTGTGTGTCATTCTCTCTCTGACGGTGGGTGAAATGCAGCCCTGGCGACATCTATTGGCCGGTCTCGTGGGTCATGCCTTGGGGAGTGTTTGTTCATATAAACCCCCGCCGATTCCAGTAGATTCTTTGTAGACTGGGTAGCTCGGTGGTCTGAGCAGTGGACGCGACATCCAGATTCCCGGTCCAGTCGAATTTTTTCTGCTTGGAATCGGCCATCATTTCATCTTCACACCACCATTGTGTTTGTAAATTTTATGTGTTCCTATCCACTTTCTTTCTACCTTTCTGTATGAACATTTATGTGAGTGTGTGTATATATATATATATATATATATATATATATATATATATATATATATACATACACACACACACACACACACACACACACACACACACACACACACACACACACACACACACACACACACACACACACACACACACACAAAGATTAAACCCTTTCCTTAAAAAGTATTTTTATTACATTGAATTATTTTTATTATAATTCATTAGAGCCAAAAATGTTTTCCATTTCTGGATTGCGTGACTTTGGAGTAGAGTTTGAGTCCGCCCACGATTTTCAGAGAAGGGAGAATGAGGGAGATTTAGAAAGGGCTTGCCTTTAATAGAAGACAGATGAGGGGTTTTCGTGCGGGAGACGAGGGCAGGGCATGATACGGGTGGAAGCGGTGGAAAACCGCCGTCATCGGTCGGGCATTCCCGGATAGCTACGGTGGCTTCCCCCTTACCCCTCCCCCCCTCCGGACCCTACCGCACCCTCGCCCAGTGCGTAATTCCCGCTCGCTTCCCTCACGTAATTGTTATGGGATTTGCGATATCGCCTGGGGGTTAATAATTGCGAGGCAGGAGGCGTCTCAAGGAGGAGGGATCGAAAACGTTAAACGGAATGCCTTCTAGATCGAGGAGTGCGCTCATTTTCCTGCCGCCATTGAAAGGGTGCAGCCTCCCACCGTCATTTCATGTGGGCAGCGGTCAGAGTAACCTTTGCAGAAGTGGATATGCCATCGAAACGGTAATTATCGCGACGAGACGTGGATTTCTGAGTGCATTCTGGGAAAATGGGTAGATTTTCCTTCCTTGTGGGGGCCGGAGAGTGCTCGTTTCCGCCCATCAAGTAAAGGTCTAACAAAGTAAGCCGTGGCTGGCAAGAAAATTAGTGTGAAAAAGAAGAAAGGAGGGATAATTTTCGGGTATCAGAGACATGAGAGGATAAAAAACTGATGGATATATTCAGTCCGATCCATAAGTACTGTTCATCTCGACACCATAGCTGTATTAATTCTTCTTCTACGATTCTGATTTTGAGCAGAGGTAGAAAATACTTGCATCCTGTACTAGAAGGAATATGTTTCTTTCTTTCACGAAATGATGAAAGTTTTAGAGTTAAGAAAGTTTAGATGAAAAGTTTTGGGAGGACGGAGATAAAGTGGATTAGTTCCCTAGCGAAAGGATAAATAATTTTTCCCTACTTCCTATGTTAAATATTAATGAAGGGTGGATCGCATGCTGAGGCGAAAATGGATATGCTAGAGGAAGATAGGCCCCTGAAAGTGTGGAAAACTGGGAGGAGATTCTCTGACATTCAACAAATTCTACCTTGACCGGTAGAATACTTTTAAAAAGTTACTCTTCGTGTATTCAGCCGTGATTATCAGACGTAACAAAGGCGATATCTTTGCACGCGTGCGCGTTACTACGCACCACAGAATTTGTTCTTTGCAATGATTGAAAAATCGAAAATATCATATTCATAGTAGAGGTAGGTAAATTTCAGAAGTTCAGTTTGTTGAAATATGGGAAAAGAAACAAATTTTGAACGATTTGCTTTCTTATTGATTTTTGAACACTCCCTGCACGCGTGAATCGGAAAAAGGTGTTCTTTTCGCAGTAGATGTGCAACGATTTTCTTGTCTAGCGAAGCTTTTCTGCATGGAGACCTCTCACTCCTCGCAAAGATGACACTTAGAGCTCTTTACGCACGTTGCGCGCGGCTTAAATGCGGCACATTTAGTAGTGGATGAGGAGGCCCGATCACTTAATCCCCGCTGTTAGTCCCTCGTCGACCGAGGAGAGCCGACCGTCACTCGGAAGACGTCCTCTGCGAAAGTCTTCTCAGATGGAGCTCAACTAAGAGCGTTTCCATGTTTCTCTGAAGTGAACTGGTTCATTCTGGATCTGAATGCGAAATTAGTCCGGCCGCAGACTGTCGTAAAAGTGACGGAAAATTATATTTATCCGTGGATGGCTCCCTGATGCTGGCCCGACAAGTTTCGGGCGGATACGTTTATACACATACAGGTTGTTTCGTAGGGGATTTGATTTCAGGCATTCCCGGACTAATACATGGAGTCTCCACTACTATATAACGGAGCTGTGAATACACAAAACTGTAATCCACTAAATTTCGTGAAACTAATGGAGATGACGATTAACACTGACAATTGGAAAGCTACCATAAACGTGAGTGACAATATGGAAAGGACAGAACACAGCTCATGGACCTCTGAGACAATTTTTATTCCCTTCAAACGGTATGCGTTCCCTTTACTCGGTGTTATCGTGGCAACTACAAAACTTGCTGGTTAAAATGTTTTATGGACGTTGCTGCGTTAGTAACATAAATGTTTTACTCTGGGACAAGTTAGTACTGGCGGCTCCATGAACATTATACGGGAAAATACTTGAAATAATACTCTATCACCTTCAGGATAAATGCAGATTCCTCCTAGGGATAAATATTTCTCGGGTTTGGCACCGGGTAAGGCTGTTTAAGGCCAACGTTTCGATGAGAAACTCACTCATCGTCATCAGGGCTAAGACTGACTGCCGAGTTTGGTCCACGCCGGGTTTTTATACTAAGATAGCCAATGGACGGTTGAGGCCCATTGTTGACCAGCCGATTCAAATTTGGCTCAGGGCGGTTGGAATTTGAATTTTATCCGTGACCGTTTTATTTTATCAATCAACGGACTCCATATTTGGCTGATGCTCTGCCCAGAGTCTCGGTTAAGCTTTTTCTCCTCGAGACGTCTTCTATTGCCTCTTTTACTAATCGATCCCAGTATCCATAATATCGGCATAGGATTTTGGCGCCGTTAAAATTGATGGAGTGCGCCATATCGAGGCTATGCTCAGCTAAGGCCGATTTTTCGGGTTGAAAAAGTCTTATGTGCCTCCTGTGCTCCGTAATTCTGGCTTCTACCGTACGTGATGTCTCTCCAACGTAGGCAAGGCCACACTCACAAGGGATGTTATACACTCCAGGCACTCTGAGGCCAAGTTCGTCCTTAACTCTTACGAGCCCATCTCGAATTTTCTTTGGAGGTCTATGGATCACCTGTAGGTTGTGCCTATGTAAAAATTATTCCTATTTTCCCCGAGATGGTGGAAACATAGGGAATGCAGGATCTTCCTAACGGCTTTTCGTGATCTTCTTTCGTTGGTTTAGGGGGTCTCATGGTTCTTTCCAAGGCCAAGCGAAAAAATTCGAGAAAAAAAGCGAGATTCCTCCTGTTGCTCACTGTGTATACTCCACCTTCAAACATCAACTCGCACCTTGCTATAGCAACTATTGTTGTGGGGATCGGGTTGGTGCAGTGAATAGAGTACTGGATAACCATATGGACGGCCAGGGTTCAAATCCCTGCAGGGGAGGTTGTTCTTCAGAAAAAACCCTATCCCTACTCGAGTGGTTTGTGGAAGGCACATTAAGTGCAATACTCTATCACCTTCAGGATAAATGCAGATTCCTCCGTCTGTCGCATGAGACGTTTACCCGTGGTCCCCTTGGCGCCTTTCGTTAAGAGCAGCCTAATGCCGACGCCGGGTTTCTCTCCACCCTTCCTCCCTTACCTATCCCCTATGGCCCAACTGATCTTAGCTGTAGGCCGCCTCCCCAAATATCCAATCCAACCTCTTATTGCGATGAGGATAATGTTCCACTTTTTGTCAATCGGCATATTAATAAATAAACCAAATTGTAGGATCAGGGGATCAGGGATTTGCCCAACAGGGGATCGCACCGGGATTATTCGCAATTAATTATGGGATTAAAGAATGAGGAAGGGCTAAGAAAACGTAAAAAAAAACTAGAGAAGTGATTTTTGTAGTAGCAGCTTATAAATTTAACGCGATTCCACGTCTAAGGGTCAATTCGTACGTACTGTCTGCCACGTGCAGACAGTGGCAACGGAGGGTAGAGAGGCCTAATAGAGGGTAGAGATTATCTATGAAGATAGATGATGAAATAGAGATTTTCTATGAGGCTAATATCTCACTAATGCTGTGGTATTGGTGGTAATATCATTGTGTTTTACAGCAAAAAATGTGTCGGCTCGGTGGAAAGCCCGCCGGGATAAGTTTGTGAGGGACAAAAAGAAGCCCAGAAAAGGCTCAGGTGAAGCTCCTACTCGTAGGTAATTATGGGATTAAAGAATGAGGAAGGGCTAAGGAAAACGTAAAAAAACTAGAGAAGTGATTTTTGTAGTAACAGCTCATAAATTTAACGCGATTCCACGGCTAAAGGTCAATTCGTACGTACTGTCTGCCACGTGCAGACAGGGGCAACGGCCCTCGGACGAACAGAGTCGAGCACCCCTCCGAAGTCGATCCACGCCCAAAGACGCCCAACATCGGGGTGATTCTACCGTAGCATACCCTAGCCCAAAGTGATTTTAATCAACGAATCGCTTAACTCTCTATGGACGGTATTATGAAACATCAGCATGAAAAATATACTGCTACTATATTAGTGTTTTAACAGTAATGTATAAGCATTTTTCAAAATAATTGCAAATGATTTGATAATACCATTTATTTTGAAATGCGACGTTTTTGTATTGTAAATATTTAATTTGAAAAAATACTTTACACTATAATATTTACACTAGGTATACTTCAACATTACCTTCATAATGCACCTTTTTTAAACTTTTCCAATTTTTTACATCATATGCCAGCTGAAACTATTTATTTGAGAGCTCCGCCAGGCACGCCATCGTCAGTTAAAAGCGTCACACATTCATCTATTCAAATCGTTTGAAAAACCGCCGAAAGAGACGCAACTTTCTACACACTTAATCCTAAGCTTTAAAATTCCATCCAGTGCATCCCTAGCAAAGGGGAGCCGTCCTTTCGACGTAAGTCCTACCAGCCTGGTTCGTCGCAGACCAACGAACCTGCCCATGGAACTGCGATCGACTTTCCGAAAGAATGCCTGCAATGGCATGGGTATCGATTCGCTCCCGAGATGAATAATCGGACTAGGAGAGTAGCCGGCGGAATGCAGAGCAATCGGCCTGCGTCCCTTACGTCTCCACTCTATTTCCAGAGAGATCTCTCGGATATTCGTCAGGCACAAACTTGAGTCGATACCCAAGCCAATGACGAAAACAAGGCGCTAATTCCCCCGTGGGAAATTGCCCTAGGACTAAATACATCGGGTGTGTGTCGCATCCCATGTAAATGCGGATGGGTTTGAATTGGAGAGGCAGTCCGGACCGTTGAAATTAGAGTCAAGGATCGCACGATGCATTTACACTTGGATGTATGGAAAAAATCAGCTGTATTAGAACTGCCGTAACAATATGGTAATATTCCACAAAATAAAGGCGGAAATGGAGAAATTTTGCGGCAACTTACCGAAGACAGAGATTAATTTGCTGGTATATGCGTGTGTGTGTATATATACGTGCGGAGGTGATGGTGATGTATATAATTAGTATGTAATATATGATTTCAAATTTTCCTGGCGAACCGTATTGATCAAGTTCTCTCGGGCTTCACACCAAGTTAAACAGTGTTTAACTGCCAACGTTTATGTGGCTGAGTCCGCCGCCGTCTTCAGGGCACAAACTGACATTTTTAAAATACCAATAAATTATATTTTTTCGTCGTTTACTAAACGTTGCTGTTTACGCTTATTGTTATTCTCTTTTCCTTTAGTAAATTGAGGATAGGCTTCAAGGCGGAACTCGACAAAACCGGTGTCGCGATTGACGTTGTAGCTCTCCAATTTAATCTCCATAGCCTCTTTGGTGAGTCTATCCCGATATCTAGATGTTCTGTGGAGCAATATAAGTATGTATTTAGTGGAGCCCAGGTTTTATTATGGCCACGTAATGTGCGTTGAAAGATCAAATTTTTGTACCTTGACACAGCATTCAAATCATACGCCTAATAAAATTAAATTTACATACTTCCACTTCTGATACATTATCTTACGACCTAGAACTCGTGAAGGCGAAAACATTACATTGATTATGTTCAGGTAAAAACTCGTTCCTTCTCTAAGTATCAAAATGAAAACTGGCAATAAAATTGCGTTAGTTTCACGGGTGACGCAATTCTTTAATTTGATAAACGTTAGTGTTTAATTCGGATGTAGAAAAGCTGCTTCGCCTTTATGAAAAAAAATCACTGCCAAGGCGAAAACACGCCTTGGCAGACAAATGTTTATTAGGCTTGGATATATGTGATCTTAAACCCTCCGTATAGGTTTTGTATAGATTTTTTGTGCTCAATCTCCAGCCTCTGGTGCTGTTCTATACAAATACCCTCTAGTTTCAAGCTGCAAGTTTAAATGCAAAGGCTGGGAGATGATCTGCTTAAAATATGTCTTAAAAATCCATCTCAATCAATGACTTGGGTGATGCCAGTCCTCTGCGTTGAGCGAGAAAATACTTATCGCACGCAAATGAAACGGTTTGGGTCGAAAGAAATTTCCGCCGCATCGGGTAATATCTCTTGGCTCTTGTTTTCAACTCCTCCCCAGTCACGAGCCATCTGACTGCCTCAGTACGAGTAATCTAAAGATCTGGTATGAATCGGATTACCGCCGCTGGTCGGTCGGCGGATCTCAACCGCGTGAATCTTCCTGGATGATTACCGCTATGTACACGGCTGCTCATGCGTATTCTCTGGACAGATATCATCCTTCGGCGAGAGATACCCATTCATTTTCTTATCCACGCTAGTCAGCTATACCCTCAAGACGCTCAAGACTTCTAGCTTATGGGCGCTTTCCATTAGTTTTAGTCTGCTGCTCACGTTGCAATACAACGGTGCAGTTGTTTTCCATTAGTTTCATACCTTGGGCTGTAGGAGGCATACTTTAATGGAAAGCAACAAAGTTAATTTGCGCTGAAGTGTGATCGAGAAAGAAAGGACTTTTATCGCATTCGCAATTATTTCTTCTCTTTTAGTGCACAATAAAACGGGTAACACTTATTAGCCTATTTTCCATTCAAACGCAGGCAGATGAAGTGGCGGAAAGATTATTTTTTCATTTTTTCATAATGGCCATAACAAGATGATTCGCATTATATAAGGCAACAAGAAGTGGAGAAGAAAAGAAACCTAGTCATTTGGCCACCTTCATGAAGGCTATTGGAGAAGGATTACTTGAGAAAGGAGCTTTAATGGCCGAAGAAAAATGCAAAAACAACACATCGTCCAACCGACTGATGGGCAGGCATTTTACGGACGTTGATAATGTACAGTTTTTTAAAAACGTTTTGGTAAAATGATCACTTTCTTAAGAAAGCTGCTTGAATTTATTCATTAACTATTTTCGAACCATTCTACCGTGAAACGTCATGTGCATTATGGAGGCTACCTTCTAACTTATAGATATCCGGACGTTCGATTCGCCAGCACATTTAGTTCCATTCATCCCCTTTTTTTGTGCTGCAAGACACCGGTTTGTTGCAGTCTGTGCTAACTTCAACGAATAGAAAGGAGCCTACATATATTCCGCACGAAATGTGATGGTTTTCGGCGTAACTTTGTGGAATAACTTCGTGATTGGAAATTGAAAAGGAAAATTGTGAACTCCTGATATTGTTGACCAGCGACGAAACTTTGGTCGTCAATAAAAATCTTTTATTTGGGTTTACAAAATTTTTTCAATTTCGACTCGTGAAATTTTTCATCAGACGAAAGTGTTGGGAGTACTCCTAAAATTAATTTTCGAATACATTTTAAAAGTTCAAGCGAGCATGTGGGATAATTATTGAAATCTTAAATTAAAACAAGAAAAGAAACTGATTTGAAGCTTTACAAAACGATGGGAGCCCCAAGAGCTCTACTACTCGGTTGCGAGATGTGTATTCCATTATTAAAAGTCATCGAACGACACATACGCTGAAATAATTTTCCTTAGAACAGTAGGAGGTTGCAAATTAATTGGTAGAGATGGAAACGAATGCCTGAGAAAGAATTTTAACACTTAGGATACTGAATAAAAAATAATATAATGTCAAACGGTGTGATCAATTGGGAAGAATGCAGCGGAACCATTTCTCTAGAATCGTGTCATTGGTTGTTCGATCCTAAGCTTGGTTGACTGCAGCCTTCCACCCTTCCTTATCTAATGCTAGTTCCCTTACCTCCTGGCATCTCTACCTATGTACTTTCCTTTTTATTTGGTCCATGAACCTATTCATGTGTCTTCCTCTGGGGACTTTTCCATCTATTTTGCCTTCAATTAGGTTCTTCACGTACTGATTGTGTCTCAGGGTGTGTCCAATCCATCTTTTCTGTTTGATGTTCCATATGCTCGTTCTCTTCTACTCTACTGTACCCTTCATAATTTCATATTTTTATAGCGTTAAATGAAAAATAAGTTTAAGTAATAAAAGAGGTCATGGCATTGCTGGTGGAACCGGGCTTTTATGTTTTCAGGGACAAGCTACGCAGCACAGCCCTTCGAAGAGAAGACGAATGAGTTCGTCCCCTGCGGAGATCAGGAACTAATCTCGGATTGCGTTTCATTTTTCTTTATTTTTTTCTCGAAATTTCACTTTCTGATCGTTCCCTAAATAATTTCATCAGGTTCTATTTCTGGCGTCTCGATATCTGGCCTCACATGCTGTGGGGCGCTATCCGCCCGTCAGCCATTTTAGCGAGCGGAGAGATCTCGAGTATGGCGGGGATGTGCACTCGCGTGGAACGCGTTTCGTAATTATTCGCGGGCTTTGGCTCGGAGGGATGGCGGGGAGTACTTGGGCTCCACCCCGGCCAAACCCTTTTCCTCCCGCAATGGCCACCTCCTCTCACTCCTCGGGCGAAATACTTTTTTTTCTGTGTGACGGCCCGGCGATATATCTTCTCTGCTATGCCTTTCCCGTCTCCTATACCTCCCCCACCTCTCTCTCCTGCTGTTACCTCTTCTCATCCGCCCTTCCTCTCAAGCTTTCCTAGCAATCCCCTGCACAATGTTAGAACGTGCGGTTCCTCTTAACCCTTCTCTGCGTGAATTTCCAAATACTAACCAAAAATCTTTTCCTGATAAAATTCATTAATTTATTTGGTCCATGAACCTATTCATGTGTCTTCCCGTGGGGACTTTTCCATCTATTTTGCCTTCAATTATGTTCTTCACTTACTGATTGTGTCTCAGGGTGTGTCCAATCCATCTGGTTCTTCTTTTCTGTTTGATGTTCCATATGCTCCTTCTCTTCTACTCTACTGTACCCTTCATAATTTCATATTTTTATAGCATTAAATGAAAAATAAGTTAAAACTTGATTAATTTCACATAAATTTATGAATTTAAAACCGACCCGGGTTTCAGCAACTGAGTGCCATTTTCAAGGTACAACTGACTTGAGTGGCTGAGTCAATATACACAGTATTTCCACAACAGACAACCGTCCTAGGGCCTTATTCAGAAAGGAATCGACGCGGTCGAACCTCGGTAAATCCGTGGATGTGACGTCAAATTCCCCGACAAATCTCAACTTTCCAATGCTCCCCTTTGAATTTTACGCGGCTCTGACGTCGAAATTTCGTCACTGCTGAGACTCGGAATTTTCGAGATAGTCATCCAATCTGTTCTTGTTTATCTACAAATTACTCAGTTTTCGCCCAGTTGTACTCTTCCTTTCCGCCGCCTTTACGCCACCTCTACCAGTACACCTCCACGCCCCCTTCCTTCTCCTCTCCCCTCTTTTCCTCCCTCTCCCTCCACCTTTACTGTATACAGGGTGTCCCATAAATGTCACGCCACAGTGACACTGGAGCTAGGGCAGCCTAAGAGGAACCGAACCAGCCTAATATGACCTCAGTAAAAGTTGCACGGTTTTCGACATATTGCCAAATTAAAGCTTTTTCAAAAATTTCACTTTTTTTTACATTTCTAGTCCCAGAATTCAATCGGATAATTTTACGTTCTCATTAGGGCCACTCTTTTAATCTTCCAACTGTGACTGATGTGCCGACTTCTACCTGGAACAGAGGCCCGAATGGGAGGGGGGTCATGGGGTCCCAACAAACAAAAGAAACGCGAAAGCCGCTATACCTGTCTAACTTTATCGGCTTTCAAAAAATGGGATGGATAGAATACTTTGTTTGTTAATTTGTGGCAGTAGCCCCATCAGAGAGCCAAATTGAGAGCTATTAAAGTGAATTCTGGGACTAGATATGTAAAAAAAGTGAAATTTTTGAAAAAGCTTTAATTTGGCAATACCTCGAAAACCGTGCAACTTTTACAGAGGTCATATTTGGCTGGTTCGGTTCCTCTTAGGCTGCCCTAGCTCCAGTGTCACTGTGGCGTGACATTTATGGGACACCCTGTATATTATACTCAATCACTCAAGCCAGTTGTGCCTTGAAAATGGCACTCAGTTGCTAATACCCGGGTCGGTTTTAATTTAATAAATTTGTGTGGAATTAACCAAGGTGTATCTTTTCATCATTAATATCCAAAACTTCTTAAAGTAACGCCTGAAACAGTTTCCTTCGTTCTGATGAAATACATCTAGAAACGCAACAATCACTACATTATAATACCGAGAACCACTTAGTATATCAACGGAGTGTATTATATCTGATGCACCATGCGGTAGTGGAGAAGAACTATCCCCATGAGCAATAAATGGAATTGTGTGCTGTGTATCTTATGTGATACAAAATGCTGTGAAAGGTTAAGGAAGTTGGATCGAAATATTGTTTCACCTAGAAATCAATGAATTTTATCTCATTTTAAAGAATTGGGCTATACTACTCCATTATCATACATTGGGCTATAATCCATTGGGCAATACTTCTCGTATTCTTTGTGCAAACCCCGCATATCTCATCTTGCTTATCCTCTGAATAATTAAATATTTTATGATATCTCGACATCATCGGATTTTAGCGTAAAGTTGTAAGGTTTATCGCCTATTGCCATCAACCTTTCAACCAAAAAGCTGGTATATTTAGTTGTATATATGAATCAGGTCCAGTTTGACTTATTTAGTAATAGTGTTTCAAGAGGCTTTCGCTGTAAATTTCCCATACGGTGAAATTTTGTCGAGTTTTCTTGAACTTCTCCTCTGAAAAAGAAGAGACAAAGAAACTATTTACTCGGCTCTAAGCTACACTGAGACCTCCTCTACGTGCGATGATTACCTACCTCAGTATTTTTTCGAAATGTCTCCAACTAACTCTTCGAGTAATGCGTTGACAATTGACAGTGAAATGTTCTTTTATCAGAAAGCATAACTTGTTATAAAAATGTTAACATAGTTGAAAGAATCTCCTTACTGTCTGTCGACTGATTGACAAGCTGCTATTTTTTCATCCCCGGGAAAATGTTTTAGATTCGTACGTATTTATTTTGTGTGGATGTTTGTAACTCTTTGTCAGTGAATGTCACTTCAATCACTGCTTAAATGCCTTCTCACACACACACATGGAGTCTGCTTGCTGTGTAAATCCTTCTTTTAGTCAGCCTGAATAATTGACGCAATTGAGTATTTAATGACTCTTTTTGCAATTAGTGAGAGAGGCTTAAGAATTGTTTGTGTGTATGATTTGTTACAATTTATAGGTGAATGAATGATAATCACTAGCACTCTCAGTATAACTCGTCCCAGACGCAAGGAATCAGGTTGCTGTGTAAATTTTAATTTCAGTCCACCTGAATAATTTACATCCTTGAAAATTTAATGACCGCTTTTGCAATTAGCGAAAGAAGCCAAAATTTACGTCATCACCGTAGAGGTTCATTTACAGTGATTCAGAGGTTTTGCTGCTCACTGTTGATAAAAGCAGTCATATCTGATTTCCGGTGAAGGCGTATGGGATTACAATCGTTTATTTCCATTACTTTGCAACTTTCACTTCTCTCTCATATATCATCTTGACTGATCTAGAGCATGACGTGAGAAGCACGGTTGAGACATCATTTAAGTGACATTCTCATTGTTTTGCGAACTCAGATGTCCGATATCATTCATCATTATGTGTTTGCGGTCGGATTATCTTTCAGAGCTGCAACATAGCTACAACACCTGTTAGGGGAAACATGATGATGGCGTGCATTCAATTAGATAAAATGTTTTACTCTACAGTTCAGTTGACTTCTCACAAATTAAGATTTTAAATTATTTTTCTCGCATTAAATTATTATTCCTGGATTCTAACTTATATTTTTCATAAAAAGTCTGTATAATTTTTTTTAAGAGTGAAAGACTTATAGATGCATCTCTTTGTGTTAGAGACAGTGCATACATTTATGATATTCTGAGTTTAGAATATATTATTCAAAGATTTGTATTAATCACAAGATGTGGATGGGAATGTATAATTGTCTGACATCAATTCTTTCTCATATATCTGTTATACGGTCGACACATCATTATGGGATTATCATTTTGTACGTCTTACCTCTTTTTTCCATTTTTTTAAATTTTTTAACTGTGGAATTCTGCTGTGTAATTTTGACTTTTAGTTAAAATTTACTTCTTTTCGGTACTGTTTTATCAGTTAGCCATTTCAGAAATTGACATTTTTTTGCCATTTTATTTTGATGATTATTTTTTAGAGATGAAGACAGACTTTGGGATTACAATGGTAACTTAAACTACCCGCAACGGCTAAAGCAATTACCTCGTTGAGTATAATCAATTATATATTATAAATCAATACTCCCTTCATTCACTTGGGTGTTCCGATTTTCATAGTGATCATATCTCTTTCATATCTCTTACTTCTTGTGCCATTTCTTATAATTTCCATCAGTGGAATGTACCTATTAACTATCTACCCATTCTCTCTCTCTCTTTTACTATATATAAATATAACCTTGTAATATCAATAAATATATTGGTCCTCAACAATTAATTGATTCAAGGGTTTGGATGATATTCCAAAACACATTGTTTTTTAAAGATTGTAATTTAAATTTCGTTAAAAATGTTCTTGTATCTCCGTACTTATTAGAGTTACTTAACTTGATAATTTTCCTTGTAAAATATGCCATTATGTTTGTTTCAGATCATTTTTGTTTTGAAATAATATCTGGAATGGTTTTTAATTTCATGTTGTTTTTGCGAGGTGACTTGTAAATTTTTCCGTACCACGTAGCTACTTTTTCTGTGTCCGCTGCATGTCCCGTAAGACATTTTGTCCGAGAACAATAAATTTCTATTCTATTCTATTATACTTCTTCCCCTCTATTACAGAGGATTTACTATCTGTTGATATCTAAATTCCTGCGTGTCGATTTTCGTACTGTTCCTTTCGATATCTTATACGCTTATTTTGTATTGCAATAATATCTGTAATGGTGTTTAATTTCATATTGTGTTAGTGAGGTGACTTGTAAATACAAATGCAAATTGTATTTAAAAGTCACCTCGTATTTATTTACTTCCATTCTGCCACATGTCACTCCACAATTTATCGTTTAAATAGTCGTCCCTATCTTTCCACCTTGCCGCGCTGAGATCTATCAAGCATAACCTTAATTTCTCGTTTTTTTTTTTTTAATTTTCTTACGTCCCTGTAGTAGATAGAAATTTATTGCTCATATGCCTTTGATACAGATAAAATACAGTGAAAAAAACATATAAATTTTATAAATATTGCTTGTGAGATTTAGGTAGCTCTGAAGGTTTCTCTGTTTGGAGCAACCTTCAAAAAACATTGGTGCACGAATGCGATGCAAATGTTTGACAATACATTTTATTTTTGAGAATTATCGTATAGTAATTATATTAAGATTTATGAAAAACAAATGAAAACAAAAATTATTATTTTTTTGTTTGCCGATGTCAATATAATGGATATAATATGCTTAGTCACCATAATCTTGAGGTCATAAGCTCCTACTTTGTTTCCGTCCTCTTCTGTCTTCTTTTCTCAGCATATTTTGTTTCTTCTGCTGCTTAATTGCAGGGATCACGCGTGCTCTCTGACAGTAAGTTCCTTCATAGCATCTTGGCTGGTACTCTCCGCACCAATATCTTTCTTTCCCTCTTTCCGCTTCATGTTCCTCCTCGTACCACACACAATTGTTGTCCGATTGACATCCCCAAATTTCGTCTTTCGATATATTTCGTATATCGATATATATCGATTTCTCTCCCTGTTCTATCGCATTCCGAAAATTTTGAACCCCCTGGAATTCGCATTCATCCTCCCTTTACCCCTTCTTGCCACCCTCCGCTTTCAAATCCTTCCTTAAGAAACCATGTGAGCAAATTAGCCCCATCTACTCTGTTTACTTATCGCTATGTCCCCGTCCACACTCTTTTTTTCTTTTGTATGTTTTCCGTTTTCTGTTATTATTAGTATCAGTATATTTTTTTTATTCGTTTAATTAATTTGTTTGTCGTTCATCCAATGTGATAAGCCTTTGTGCCGTTTTTGGGACTTTTTCTATTAATTAAAAAACTAGGTGACCCGAGCGAATATTTCGCACAGTATGCAGCTTCTTCCGGTTTCTTCCTTCTTTCTTCCTGTTCTTCTACCTGTCGAATATTTCGCACAGTATGCAGCTTCTTCCTGTTTCTTCCTTCTTTCTTCCTGTTCTTCTACCTGTTTCTTCCCATGGACAATTGTGTGTTATTTATGTTTGTGTTAGAGATACATAATCTAAACATAAACGGTAAATGGTCACACTGATTGCATGTAGAATGTAAGAAATCTAAACGGTGTGTTAATAGATGGCGCCTCCAACAGTCTTTTGAGCAGAGTCATCTACATGCCGCCACAAAAACTATTAAGTAGTTGATAATTGTTGTGGCGGCATGTAGATGACTCTTTTGAGTACGTAACCATTGCCAACATATTAGTTGATTATATTGTCAGCAGATGGCGTTGTACGAATTTTTTAACAAAAAATTTAATTTTAAACGATTTGTCTATTTTTCATCAATATCGGGGAACATAAGCTTTAAAACGATGTTTGAATCATTAATTTTGATGAAGAATTATGGGAGTTATGGCGTTGCGACAAAAAAACACCATTGAGAAATAATATATACGGATAATTCCGCCATTTTTCTGCCGGAAGCAACTGTCTTAGTGGACAGAGTAACGCAGTTTCCTGGATTTATTTTCGTATTTTTGTAGCCTATTCTCTTTGGGATTTTAATTCGGGTGTTTTCCTATTTCTGTCTTCGATAGTGTTTTCAACATGACTCCACAACTTATTTGACCCCTAAAGAAGTGACAATAATTTCCCCTGGCAGTTCAGCCCTATGGGGCCATGGAAACGCACAAGGACCCTGATGTTGAGGTACTAGTCGCCTGTGGAGAGAGATTTAGCTGTCTCGTAGAAATCTTTATCCGAAAATATCCGAAAAGTAGGCTTTTGACCTTTAGGTTGAACACACTTTGCTAATGACGAGACTGTATGTAATCTAATATATGTAAAAATGAACTTTTGGAATATCTAATATTTGTTACGCTCCATCAAGGTGAAAAAAACTAGCTGAAAAATGTAATTTACCTTATATAAATTGAAGTTGATGTTTATTACTTACAACAAAAGAAAAGAAAACGTATATTCATCTTCTTTTATACATAAAAAAATGGAAGCTATAGGTACCTTTAAAGGTAATACCTGTGTAAAGGCTACCTTTAATTAACATAAACATGCGTGGCCAACAGATAGATGATCAACAATTGCTCATACAAAAAAATACATATTACACCAACAATCTCCAAAAATAGTCTAACTATTCTTATGAACGGAACAATGTATGCAAACAATTAAATACATAACACAATACTTAATTTATATTTTGTGTCAAACAGAGTTTCGTTATTGTACTGAGTAAACAGCCATGATTTCACTAAATGTAGAAATTTTTGAGAACTTTCTCTTTTTTTATATTTTCAGGCAAACAATGAAATTGCTTGGGGCCCATATGCAAAAATGATTTTTTATATAATATTAACTTAGGTTTAGAACGGCGTACAATGTTGGTTCTCCTCAATTTGTAAGAATGACTTTCCGGAGAAGAGGATGGTGAATGGCAGCTTGGAATGTAATTAGATCTTAAAACTTTGTAAATGTACAAAGATCTAGCTGGAACCAATCGCAGTTCTAAAAACAAGGGGAAAGAGCTAAATCCCCTATATCCCTAATTATTGTTATTTAATGCATTCTACCGGTAAAGGTAGGGTTTGTCGAATGCCAGAAAATCTCCTCTCGGTTTTCTACGCATTCAGGTCTACCTCCCTCTAGTATATCCTTTTTCGCCTCTGCATAAGATCTGCCCTTCTTCATCCCGTCCATGATACCCAATCTCTTTCTTTCCCTTCCCCGCTTGTCCAACATCCTTCCCTCTATCACACTCTTCATCAAACCATCACCCTTTATCACATCCTTCAGCCATCTACCTTTTCTATCCCGGATTTCATTCTAAAGATTCCTTTCCTCGCCCACCATCTCAAGCACTTACTCGTTTGCCTTCCTCTCCGTCCACCTATCCTTCTCCATCCTTCTCCACACCCACATCCCAAATGCCTGCATCCTATTCTCGTCCTCCTTTCTCAGAGTCCACGTTTCAGTCCCATTCAACGCTACGCTCCATATCAAGCTCTTCACCAGCCTCTTCTTCACATCCTCACTCAATTTCCCCGTCATCAGCTCCCGTCTATTACTTAAAGCCTCATTGGCTAGCGCTAGTCTCTTCCGTATGTATTTGCTTCTACGTCCGTTTTCTTCTAGCATACTACTTAAGTAATTAAAATCCTCTGCTTGCTCGAGTTTGTGTCCTCCAACTTAAATCACCAGTCTCGCTTTCTTTGTCGTAGAGAATCGCTTCACTTATGTTTTTTTATGGTTTATATCCCTAATATATAATGAAATTTAGGAAAGTGGCCAACATTGATCAATATTATTAGCATTATGTTGAATTACAGGGAATAACTTTACAAAACAATGCAAATGAATCCTCTTCAGGCGAGTTCCAACGTGCTACTAATTTTGCGTGAGATGGTAATGATTTTAAGCGTGATAAAACGCAAGAGTGCTGAGCGGATGCTCACGGAGGAAGCTTTAGAGATACAAACGACCAGGACGAGTGCGTCTCTGGCGATAAAGTTGGCACGTTTGATGCGCGGAAAGTTCGCCTTTTGAAACGTCTTAACACCGCGGCGGATACGCGAGACGGAGGCGCACTCCGCTTGTCGTGAAGTTCCCACCCATCGTCTCTCTTTACTGTTGTCGTACGCCGTTGGGTGGAGTGGGAGGTGGACGCGGTGTCAAACGAGAAGAAGATTGAGCGAGTTCTACCCGTGGGTGGAAAGGGGGAATGATAGCGAGCGGGGAATGGGCTGAGGAAGGGGAGTGGGTGGTGTGAGGCTCACCGTAAGGTGTTGTGGGTCCCAACTGGACGATCAGAGTGTCTTTGTCGTGTCAGGACAGTGATTCGTTTAAAACCCATTCAGACGAAATTTTTCCATCGTGAGGTTCGCGATGTATTGAGTGATTCCTTATTCCACGTCTACATCATCATACTGCTAATACTAAGTAAGAGGAAGAAGACGATTTAAGATTCCAAGGTGTGTAAGATTCCATGTATCAGTTATCCACTATAAATTATGGCCTTAGAATATGGAATGGTATTCCTGACAATATTATAAAATCAAACAATGTATATAAATTTAAATCGGAAATGTTATCTTTCTTGTATAAAAGATATTATTGTAGCGCAGTGTGAATTTCGTTGTACACTTCATTTTTTTGTTAATTTCTATAAAAAAATATCTCTCATCCTTACTAAATGTTTATATATTTTATTAGCTTGCACTATAGTAATTGTAAATATTATTGTATTAATGCTTAATGTATGCTTATTGAATGTTCATATTTGTAAACTGTAGTGTCCTGAAAAAATACTATTTTTTCCACAGAGTTTTTCAGTTAAACTGTACTTTGTTCCAAAGGATATGTAGTCATTGAACAATAAATATTATTATTATTATTATTACTACCCTTCGAGCCGCCACGTAGGCGTGTGGTAGGCGGTGTTAGGCTACAAGCCGCAAGTGCAGGTGTAAAAGATTTTGGGAGGTAAAATGGTGAAGTGTATTATGGGAGTGTTTGAACTAGAGCTCAGATTGAAGATATAACCTTTTTCCTCCATAGTTGTATTTGAAACACACACATTATATTTTTTCTGAAGCGCACTCGCAATTAATACAGTTCAAAGCGGTGCTACCGGTATTTTCGACGACGAACACTCATTGTCAGACGTTTTCAAGTTGAGCACCATAAGAAATGCTGAACTCTTGTTTAAAAATTTTCCACACATCATGGTGGGCAACACGAATCAATCATCAATATGCAGTGTATATCGCTGCAATGGAATGATTGGTTATTGAGGTGTGACGTCTTAAACTGCGGTATCTTGAGTTTAAGACGTTATGTATCGATAGAAAAATGGTCTTTTTGTGTTGATGGTGGGAGGTACAAACCAGCAAAAATGTAGGATAAATGAATTCTGACCTCACCTATTTCAAAGAATCGCAGGTATTCACTAACGTATTACCGTCTCCTATAGCTTCCTACGAGGACATCAGTTTAGGTGAATTACTTCTTCCGAAAGAAATGGATGCTGAACCATCTTAAAAAGAGATCATTAAAATGACGCTGGATTTCTCCGATCTCATTCTCCTTCTCTCCACCTTCAATCTAGCATTTATTAAGGTCCAACCATTTCTCTCTGAGATGTGACTACATCTACATCCTACCTTGTGAGCTGCAGCACGGGCGTGTGACAGGGGGTGTTAGGAAACAAGCCGTGTACAGGTGTAAATTTGATGTTTTGGGAGGTGAAATGGTAAAGTGTATTATAGGAGTGTATTGAGCAGAACTTGGTTTTTATTTTGGTTACATGCACTGCGTTGAAAGTACGAATTTTAGTGCCTCAATATGTCTCTCTTATCGCCTCTGTCTGGCCTAGAGATGTAGTGAGGCGTCATGATTATATTTTCTGTGTCGCTCCGAAACGCAACAGTTCTGAATTTCTCAAGCAACCCAAGCCTAGCGTGTGGTATCCGAGTCTCTAGGGGCTCCCACCTCAGTCCCTCTAATATTTGTGAGACACTATACGTTCGCTTGTAGCAGTTTTTAACGAAGCGCACTGCTTTTCTTTGTATTTCATTTTTTTTGTTAAATCTTTATGACCAGGGTCCCAAATGCTCGGGGTGTGGCTTAACCAGATCGAAGAAGCATTCCCGGTGTTTCTCTTGAACACACCAGTTCTGAATTTATTAAGGAAGCTAAGCCTAGCGTGTAGCCTCCGAGTCTTTAGGGGCTCCCACCTTAATCCCGCTAAAAGTAGTAGGCCACTATATGTTCGCACCTAGCAGTTTTTAACGAAACGGGCCGCTTTTCTTTGTAATCAATTAAATTTTTAAGTTAAGTCTTTATGATCAGGATCCCAAATACTCGCGGCGTATACGAGGTAAGGTCTAACCAGAGCGAAGTAGCATCTCTCTTTTACTTTTTCATAGGAGGACCTTCCTATTGTACGCATAAGAAAACCTAGTTTCTTCAATGCTATGCCGCATATGTCTTGTGTGTGTGTTTACCACGATAAATCAGAAGTTAAGGTGATTCCAAGATACTTTACTGTACCTGAAGATTTTGTGTGGACACCACCCTCAGTATAGGTATGACATTTGTGTTTTGGCATGTGAAATGGTGAAGTGTATTATAGGAGTGCATTGCGTAGAGCTCAGTTTTCATTTTGGTCTCTTATTGTGCGTGGAGAGAGCAAATTTTGTGCCTGTCTTTTTGGAAGCCTCTCTCTTATTTTATCGCTTCCGTCGCGTTGGACCTAGAAATGTATGGTGGCTTCAAAATTATATTTTCTGTGCCGCTTTGAAACACACCTATTAGGGATTTCTCAAGCATACCTAAGCCTAGCGTGTAGTCACCGAGTCTTTAGGGGCTCCCCACTTAATTCCTCTAAATAATGAGAAACACAATATGTTTTAAATTATGCATTCGGAATGATATCGCGCAATGCATGGCATGAAAAAATCGCGCGATATCACGTTCTGAACATTTTCGGTTGATGCCGCATCGAACTATCTCGCCTAAATCGCGGAATCATTGTGAGAATCATTTCGCATGGTTTCTCGCAAACCGGTGGTTATCGTGCATCGCATGGTATCGCATTCCAAACGATATCGCTTGATATCGTTTGCCGACGAGAATCAGTAAATCTTATATAATTACGTTGACGTAGTACAATTACTAAAGGATTACGATATTTAATGGATAAAATAAACACATGAAGCATCTTATGCACCTATCAATGGAGAATGGCAATGCCAAGTCTCGGCTTGTAACTAAAATGAAACTTTTTTCTATTTTGTCCAAGTTTTCTTGTCTTGTAATATTGCAAAATTCGCTTATTTCCGTAGGATCAAGGTCTCTTCCTCAATAAGGGAGGGGCATGGAGTGTTCCAGTGGTAGTGAAACATGATGGAATTGTGATGGAAAGCCCTTGAATTTAGAAGGATCCTTTCCCTAAATAACTCCAGATGGGGAAGTTATACAGCCTCCCGCGCTTAAACACCAGGACCTACAGGATTGCGAAATTTAATTTCCGACTACTAAAAGCTCTATCTGTTATTCGTATGTTCTAAAATGCTCACAATTCCTCTCGATAAAATAATTTGGATGGTGATTATTTGATAGGTCTCCTATGTATTTATTAAAAAAAAACTGAACTTTTTCATACATACAATACCAATCACGCCACTCCCTTCCGGGGTAGGCAGAGTCACTAAGTTTCACACAGAAATACATATTTGTACACCTAACTCTGCTTCAATATTTTCCTCCGTACTGACCTATCTTTGCAAACCTATTTTGCCTCATTTACCCCCATACACTGCTTCATACACGCCCTCCTGTTTTTAAGACTCCTAATATTCCTCCTTAGAATTTCCTCAACGACATTCATCCATAACTTTCTCGGCCTACCTCTACCTCGCGCACCATTCATTTCACTCTTATATATCTGTTCTTTATTCGACTCTCATCAATTCTCTCAACGTGGCCAAACCACAACACATTCCTTTTATATATGTCCATTACTGGAGCATCTAACCCAGACTCATGCATTACCCACTCATTCCTGACCCTATCTATCCCACTTTTGCCGCAAATACTCATCAGATAACTCTTATTCACGGTGTTTAGTCAACTCTTATGCTTATTCTGACACGTCCATGTTTTACTGCCATACAACAAAGTGGGGAGAAGTACACTTTTGTGCACGGCGATTTTCGCATCCTTAGACAGGCACTCGTTCCTTGATATGCTCCAAATGCTACCTACCACTTTCCTACCATTTGTCTTATTTTTTGAACTTTCTAACGTAAAAATTGTCGTGTGTCGCAAAGCAGACTCTTTACTTTCTTCTCTAGTTAAGTGCTGTTCAGTTTGCTGTACGTTCTGCCATGTGCCCCCTCTTCTCCTTTGCCATCCTATTCCATGCACGTTTTCTGCTCCTTGGCGTCTCTCTTCGCGCAGGCGACTGCCATCAAGTTTCGCTATCATTCGGCATGCCATTTAAAAGGACAATCGTGATTAGGGCTGCCAACTAGGGAATTTTTGCCGGAATGTTCTGGGTGAAGCAATATTTATACGGGTCTTAGTATCTGATGTATTCTTCCGGGCCATTGTCAGTTACAAAACAACTAACTGTAAATATGTGGCTTACGCTGAGATTCCATTTGTTATGCATAAAAATCTGTCGGTGTATGATTATTTTTTTCAAACATGGTTAATAAGTAAAATACTTCGTTAATTCCACGCATTTATTAACTGAATACAGACCATGACGTTTTATCAATGTACCATTTTCAATGGTACATTTATATGAAATCCGAATGTACGATTTTCAAGGTCCCTATACGCCGAAAATGGTGCCATTTTACAAAATAAATCCAATTTGGGGGATACCTGTTGAAGCACAGAGGAGATTTTGCTTGAAATATTGCTTTTCTCTGTGATTTTGTGTAACTATTACATTCCCAGAGCTATCAAAGTAGCGAATTCTCTTGCACTTGTAAATATTGATTGCATTTAACTTTTATACCAAAACCTATGCTTTTACATGAGGGGATTATAACATTTTAAGCATGAAGTAGCCTAGGAAAGCCGTAAATCAACTGAAATCAATCTTTTACCACGTAGCAACTGAAGATTCGTAAGTGCGGATAAAAGGGCCGTACATCCTGATTCTCCGGTGCGAGAAGTCTTACAGTTGGTAATCCCTAATCGTAACGGCGTCTTCAGAGAACCGCACGTGCTCTGCGTATTGCTTTTCCTCTCCCGGCATTCATCGCGGGGGGATACAGTCCTTTCTCACCTTCCCACCGGCAGAGGTCCACGCGATGCTGGAGAAAGATACTTGCGAAGTGGCAGCGACCGCTCGCTGACAGCGTCCGAGCCTCGTTTCGCCGGAGCGAGCGGTCTCGAGAGCCGTTTACGTGGATGCTATCAACGGGTGGGGGGGGAGAGGTTGGCGTTCCCCCCCTCATTCGATCCCGTCCACCCGTGCGGTGTTGACGCTCGTGTTCGGCTTTGTCGTGGAGCGATGTTAATGATGGTTGGGTCGAGTGCGGAGTATCCGGTGCGGGGCAGACATCGTAGATCGCTCGTCAGGAGATTGTGATGTAAGGTTCTCGATTGTATTGAACGCTTGTGACACCTAACTGCCCGAAGGAGGAGTTATGGATGAATGTGCTCGGGCAGAAAAAAAATTCCACATGATATATTATCGTCGCAGAATTTATGAGCCTGCTACGAGCACTATTGTATTGCCAGGGGAAATGATACGACGGATTCTATTTCTGCCGAACAACTGTTCCTTTAAAGAAGGGATGACGTTTTGGGGTTAATTTTTGTAGTGTGTGACTGTTAACGTTGAAAAATGATTGAGGTTCATCGTATATTTGAGGTGGGAAGTGGGAAGGAAATTGCTGCGCACTACATGTATTATTTAATATTTGACATGACGGTTGATGTTATTTTTAGATTATTAGTCGCTACTTTTTCCATGGCATGGGCTCAGTTGTGATTTGAGTTAGCATATCAAGAGATATTTTTGTGGAAATGGGGTACAGAAGCCATGATCTCACAATAAAAGATTTTGTTCACTTCTCACAGAGTTTTATTGACACCGATCAAGGTTTCAACGTAAGCTGTGTCATTTTCAAGGTACAATTTTACAAGTATAGCAAGCTTTTACATGTATGTTTTGGAACTGGTCTGGAGGGGGTGGGAAATGGCGGAGGGTAGGGATGGTAATACGTATGGTGTAGAGATTTGAAGTAATCAGAGGGGAGGAAGGGTGAAGGTTTGTTTAGATAAGGCTGTCATGCGATGGATGCGTTGAGTAACACAGATAAAATTGGGGATGAATGGCCAGGATACAAAGAGTCGTTAACAATGGGTACGTCTTTGTTATTACAAGCTGAATTAATTTAATACTGCTCAGTGAAGTCAAGTTTTTTCTTCGTTACATTGATTATGTACAATGGTAGCGTTAAATTTACAAAAGTGGTTCTGACCTATATCGTGTTCAGCAAAATTAGACTTGGTGTCGCCTTTGTGCCAGCATTTTGTGTTTTCTTTTGCCTGGGTATTGATTGCCCGTCCACCTTGTCCAATGTTCAAAGTATTGCAATTAGGTGTATCACAGCATAAGTTGTACACTCCGCTTTCTTATTACTTCATTCTTACCAATATGGATATACTATATTTCCTCAAAGTGACTCCTGAAGCTTTTTCATAAGTCTGATCGTTAGTTGGAATGAGCAATTTCTTCGATCGAGTAATGAATATTTTTGAACAATTATTTTAGTTGCTGATATAACATATGCATGGAAGCTTTTAATAAATACATACTTAGCCCGTCTAGGTGGAGAGGTAAAATTCGAATCTTCGTGGAATTAATGGTATTGGCAGTAACTTGGTGGAATTACTTCCTAATGAATGGATGAATGGATTACTTAGTTTTCTAAAAAAAATTATCTCGTTCTTACGACCCGGGTTTCATCGCTGCGCGAGATCGCCAGGTGCAGAGCTTGTAATACACATTGCTTGAATTTTGAAAAATGAGAGGAGGGTAAATGTGAGTGTGAGAAAATGTGAGTAGTCTTCAGGTGACGGGTGGGAAGTTATGGGAATTTCTCGCTTGTGACTATTTAAGCAATGTGTTTTACAATGTCTGTATCTTATGATGTCGCGCAGCGTTGAAACCTGGGTCGTAATAACGCAATAAATGTTCTGTGGAAAAGTAATTCATCATTTCATTACGAATTCTTTGTAATATTGACCACGTAAATTGCGAGAAACAAATACAATTATTGTGTGACTAGATTTGCAATTAGAATTATCGAACCCTTTTATTTTTATTGATCTGAGAAATCATTTATTTATACAGTTTCTGAGAGATTCCTATAATTAACTCGCCTATATTTCAAATAAATCTTGAATAAACCGTCGTCTTAGCTTTTATTCCTTAAAGCGGCAGGACTACTTACAACATTTCTTAAATAGTCAAAAAGGAGAGGGGGGAGGTAGTCTTCAGGTGACGGTTGAGGGTTATGGGAATAAGGTTAGGGATGGGTTTTATTATGTCTGCACCGTTTAATATGTCATGCAGCGATGAAACCTGGGTCGTAGGAACATGACAAATCTTTTGAACGTAGAAAAACTAAGTAATTTATCAATTCATACGAACCTTCAGTCGAAATCCTCAATGACATGACGTCACGTCTATTTTACTCGGCCTTTCACCACTCTTACTTAATCTTCAGTTTAACACTTGTCTCTTATGAAGGTAGCTGGAGCGAATCATTCAGGTTCTCCACACAGTGGCCGATAAATTCTCAAGCACTTTAACCACCGTCCAATTATTTACCCAATACGCAATCAACACCGTACCACGCTCCGTGCCATCACGAGTTATCGCTCCATGACCATGCGGACGGCGGCGGCCAGGTTGGCACATCCCGATCAAAGTTTTGATTTCCTTTCCACCACTTCTGCATTGCTTAAAAAAAAAGAGAGGGGAAGAGCTAAAAATGAGAGTTCTTTACCGTTTAAAATTCTCGACCGTCAACAGGTCACCATCACCTCGGGCCTGACATGAGGAAAGCAATTCAGTGCGTAATTAACGCGGCACTGTGTTGAGGAAACCAAGCGTTGCGAAACGCAGGTATTAGGAAATTTATTGGCGGTGAAAGAGGATGGGGTATGCTATTTTGACCTGGTTGGAACCCAAGTTGCCATCTTTTTGGATCCATCTCATTAAAAATTGTCTCAAGGACTGAGCGGAAATGAGACTAGAGTTCGCGCGAAAAAAACCTGGATCTGGTGACACAGGTATTATATAAACCAAGCTTAAGCTTAATAAAACATCTAATCTAGTGATATGAGGGCTCGGAAAATGATATCAACATTTTGTAGAGAAACATTTTTTTCCCAGCCTTGGAAAATAAACGTTTATTTTGAATTATCGGTCAAAAAACAATATTTTACACTTATATACATAGAATTATTCAAATTTCATCAGAATTTATCACAATGGAATTTCCAGAAGTTTCAAGATTTTCTCTGTATTCGTTTCGAAACATTTCTCTGCACTCGTTATGGAACATTTAGGCTACGAAAAACTTTGTGCTCGCTTGGTTCCAAAAATGTTGACTGACATCCGCAAAACTCACCGAATGGCTTCAGATTTGACGTTCCTTGACCGTTATGCCGCTGAAAGAGAAGATTTTTTTAAATCAATTGTAGAGACTTGGATTCAATATGACGCACCCGAAACAAAACGGCAATCACCACTATGGATGCACGCACATTCACCATACAAACCAGAAACATTCAAACAAACCAAGGTCAAATGTTCTCTTGGCCGTGATCTTAAAAAAATTCTCAAGGAAGGGGAGAGGAGAGAAAATTGTTGCGGGAATAAAAATTAAAGAAGAGTGTGGAGGAAACCTCTTTAGTATCCACCACCCGCGGTCAAAGTAAATACACACAATAAAATAGCAAATTTACAGGCACTCCCTCACTTATGTTAGATATACGTAAATATGGGCCATTCTCAAAATGACCGCAATAATTTTCGTGAATTACCGTGGTATTTTACGAGATTTTGTTTGGTATTTTACGTAATGTGGTAATTTACCGCAATTTTCAATGCGTAATTTTGTAATACGCTATTTCTCAGATATTGTGTCTAACATTTTTCATACCAATGTATTCCAAATATATTATTTTAATCCAAGCTAGTGTACATTTCATACATCCTTAGTTGTAAATTAAGGCTCGTACAACTTATTTGTGTGTTATTTTTACCTGTGAAATGTGTAATTGTGGGGGATGTCATTTATCGGTTTGAACGAAAGTTTCTCATGCCAGACAAAAGAATGCCAAATTGCGTGTGAGCTGCCGTATTTCTTGTGAAGTTCTCTCTATTTCTCATTCATTAAGGTAGCAACAGTAATGGTCTAAATGCCTTTGACCCATTCAAACTACTATTGACTCTCATATTAAGTCCTCTATAAGCTGTTAATTGCAGAAAATAAATATGATACCGGAAAAATTCGGTGATTTTCGAAAATTACCGTAATTTACCGCGGTAATTTACCTCAAGTGAATATACAGTAATTTACCCATCTCTAGGCATGCGATAGCTGCGACCTGTCGTGAGAAAAAGTCACACACTCACCCAGAGTTCAGGAGGATTTCTCCTTCGCCTGTGACCCGTCAATCCCACGCTACAATTAAATAAATGAAAACACTTAAATTTACACTTTCGCAATACGTAATTACGTATAACCAAATTATATATTGCAAAAATTTTGGTAAATTACCATATTACGTAAAATACCACGCAATGTGACATAAAATCCACGGTAATTTACGAAAATAGAAACGCAAGGTAAAATTCACTCCCTCGCTTATCTATGCGATTGCAGTGACCTCTCCTGAGTCTCAATCATGCACGCTCTCAGGGTTTTGGATGATATTTCCTTCGCTTGTGACAGATGAATCAGACGAAACAAACAATTAAAGGAAAACCTTCCCTTTCTGTCCAATGACATCAATGGGTGTTCTCTGTTCCTATAAATGATTCTATGGCAACTTCCTTCTAATTTTTGAATTATTTATATGCAGTAATGCTTATGCCATGTTGTTACTCAACAATTAACCAAGTTCATAATCAAAACAACCTATTGTATAAAAGCTCAATGCTTGAGTATTCCTCAGTTAAAATATTATGAAGTAATTTTGCACAATTGTGAGAAATTCACAGTGAAAAAAATCATTCGCCTGGACTGGGAATTGAACCCAGATCCCTCGATTTCGCGCCGAGTGCTCCAACATATCAAGCTACCCAGGCGTCCTCTTCCACTGTGAATCTGAATTGGTTGGAGCACTCGACGCGAAATCGAGGGATCTTGGTTCGATTCCCAGTCCAGGCGAATGATTTTTTCCTCTGTGAATTTCACACAATTGTGTGATCACTAGCGGGTGACTCCGCTGAAGTTACTGCGCGGCTAGTTACACCGTTCTTTGAAAAAAGTAATTTCATTTTGTGTCTTGAACTATAATAAAGCAAAAACTTGCCAATATCAACATTTCATGTAGATATTGCTTAGCTACACCTGCAGCGTCCGATCTTGTCCTTTGATTTAATGGCATTGGTAAAACAATTGCCAAAGTGTTGCTGATTTTAGGTGCAGTTGCACATGCAATATCCTTCGTAATTTCTCCATACATCTCAGGGCACCAGGGAGGTTAAGAGTTGGCTCCTCTTGATCTGCATTCTGCTTATTCCATTGCTCTCTTGCTCTCGGGAGTGATAAGCGAAGGGGGCGATCCCGTAACTTTCAGGTACCAGTCGAAGGCCTGGTAGATTTGCCTGACAATGGAAACGATGTTGAAGGTTCGGTAAATTTATGGCTATAAAGAAATATTGAAGAATGGTTTGGACTTAGCGCTCACTCGCCCTCACCTCTGTCCTGAAGGTCATATTTAAGTACTATTTAATGCTGATATTATGGGCATAAGAGTCTCTGAATTATTTTTTTTCCGATTACTGCAAGTACAAATGATTTTTTCTATTTATTTATTTATTACTTATCTGGTGGAAATATAACATTTGTTTAGCTGTAAATAATAATGACCAAGTTCAAAAAAAAATACGTATACCTCTCGTACTCTCACTCCCGTTTTTTATGAGTAACATTTTTAAAAAACTATTTAAACTCCTTGGTAATGGATCCGTGAGCTCTTCTGGTAATTGTTCCATTCAAGGACCCCGGGATTTAAGGGAAAAGAATATTTGGCAGCATTCGTTTTTTTTCTCCTTAATTTTAGTGTCAGCGGGTGGTCATTTTTCCCCACAAAATTTGGTGGTTCCAGCCTCTTCTTCAATTCCAACCAGGCTGGATGTTTTGAAAAACATTTAAACATTCCCAATAACCTATTTAAATTTCTTCTATCTTGCAGTGGATTTGATACGAAGTAACTCGCATGGGTTCTTATCCACCATGGAATTAAATTCGCCATGAAAATATTATCTTATGCACCCGTTCGAATGGCTTCATACCAAATCATTTGTACATGCGACGACTGGAAATTTGTCAAGTTAATCGTTATAAAAACGACAATGTTGGATTTATTCACTGCGATCGTAACTTAGTAAGCACGACGTTCGTCGCCTGTGCCATAATGCGGAATTTAGACGCGAAAGCCTAGTTCGCTTAAACCCCAGTCGAAATTGGCCTTGAAGGCAAATGTCATGGTGGTGTAATACTGGCTAATACACCTTACAGGTTATTGGGTGATCCAGGCTCGAATCCCGGTTAAATCAGAGGATTTCAATGGCAAATTTTATTCTCTGGGGTTAATTAGTTTCCAAATTAACTCTATCAATCTCCTTTTAGAAATCCTTTAAGCACGTTATAACGTCCCGACTCGGCCTAAATTTCCTTTCTCGCCGTCGAGTAAATATGTCCTTCATCCAATTTTGGCCGGTTGGTAGGTTTCTGACAGTACTTATCCAAATCCGTGTCCACAGTCTGTGTGGCCCGCCATTGGATCTTTCTTGAATTCCTCATATCGTATCCCGCTTCTTATTTCGCCCAGAATGCCTATCCTCTTTCATCCTCTACCACACTTCCTCAGTGCTGTCCCCTCTATCACCCTACGCATCAATTGAAAAAAGTAATTTAATTATGTTTCTGGAATTATAATAAAATGCGAAAAATTTGTCAATATCAACATTTCATGCAGATTACTTGGCTACACTTGCAGCGTCCGCATATTGTCATTCGATTTATATCATTGGTATAACAATATTGCCCTTTCAACACGTCCTCCATCCGTCTCTTCTGCCTCCTCCGAACCTCGGGTACCGGCTTCCTGTCCTCTCCAACCAAATGCAATGCCTCCTCGTTTGTCCTTCTCGCCGCCCAGCTCACCCTCTCCATTCTCTTCCATGCCTGTTTATCATACAGTGTAAACATTTTTAAAATCTGTTTTATTATATCTAATATGACTATAAAGTTCCTTGTATGTCTCATAGTTCCTATCCAAACTGTGATAATTCTGTGATAAGCATTGTTTATTGCTTCTCACATTGTCAATTTATGTTGAGTATATTTAATAGAGAAGGTTTTATTGTAGATAAATACAGACAAAGAGAAATGTTAAGAGGAGCTTGTACACAAAGTATAACAGTTGGTAAAATAATAATTTTAAAAATGTGTATGATAAAAGGTGATAATGATATTAAACAAATACTAATGTTGTAAAAAAGGGTGCTTCTACTTGATGATCGTATTGTTGTTAAGCATTATTTTATTTGTTTTTAAGAAATGAAATAACGTGATAATGATGTAAATAATAATTTGCATGATTTTTATATCTAAATATGATAATGATATGATTGCACTCTATATAAATAATTGTAAGCCTTTGAGAAAACGGAAAAATGTGAGGTGAACAGGAAATAGTGCTGTGATAATAATGTGAAGAAGATTTTTAAAAATTGCAGTGATAAATAATAGTGGTAGTGGGAAAAAATGGCCTGGTTAAAAAAAAAAAACGACTCCCACAGCGTGCAATTTAAAAAAGAGGTACAAAAATGTGATAGAAAAAAAATAACCACGCCTCTAGACTACGTACATCCTTCGCAATGACCAAGTCTCCGACCCATTCAGAACCACGCTCCGAATTAGAGTTTTCACGAGCCTTTTCTTTACGTCTCTACTCAGTCCCCTTCTCATCAATTCCTCCTCTTTGAAAATGCTTCTTTAGCCATATGGCACATCTACAACTTATATCCCTACCACTAAACCCATTCTCCTACAAAATACTGCACAGATACTTAAACTGCTCGACTTGATCTGTTTTGTGTCCTCCCATCCTTACCCGAAACCTCCTTTGACTAATTGTGAGCCTAATAAAAACCTCCTTAATAATCGGAAAGGAAATTCTCCAAGTTTTCCAGTTCCTAATTTTGAATAATCACAAAAGAAGCTCAGTTTCCAGTCATCAAGCATTAAATGAGAATTGAAAAGTATCTTTATAGTGTTGAGTAAATTTTAATCGGTCTTCAAATTTTTAGAGCCGTGTTGCAGATTATTATTCGAACCGTGTCCCTTCTACGGCGTGTCAACCGCTGAGTTTGTTGAAGGTTGGATTCGCGGTGGGCTTCGGGGAACCAGCCACGCTTTTTATTCCCGTCGCGACTCGGTTACGCGACAGTGTCGCAAATATTGACATCTAACCTGTCGAATTCGGCCGGCCGGGTGGGGAAAAAAATTAATTTTCCACTGCGGTTGTCGCGCGATAAACGCTGTTATTTCCGTGTTCGGCCGCGCATTTTTTTTTCTCGAAAGAGCTCCCCTTTGGCTTTGGCTACCAGTTCTGCCTACTTGGCGCGCGGGATTACACATTATCCTATTTTAAATACCTGACATTAATGTTTGAAAAGTCAGGCGTTAAAGCGTCGGGCGGGCGGGTGGAGGTGGCGGGTAGCGGGGCGAAGCCGGGGTGGCATGATTTACGACTGGGCTACAAAAGGAAAGCTGTGCTGTCCGGAATGCGGAGTTCGGAGGGGCATGGGGGGGTGGGGGGGTGGGAGGAGAGCAGATCTCTCGGTGAGAGAAAGGGGGTTGGAAGTGTCGGGCGAAAGGGGTGGCGATTGGCTCACGGGGTGGGAGGCGTTGAATCCCATTTGGCGAGCACCCTGTTTCGGCCTTAAACGGATTACGCGCGGGATTAAATGAACTGGGAAAAATTTTCACCTAGCGGAAAATATAAGGAGAGTGCGACCGACCTGGGTTTTTTGATGCGGTTCATAATTTATTCATTTAATTACCCGGCCGTTTTCATAACTGGTTCGGTGCTAAATCTTTTCGATGCAGTCCGCCGTTTTGCATCGCTCACGCCTATCCCTTCATTTCTCCGATCTCTCGTCATCTTTCTCTTCGTACGCACCTCTTCAACCATGCGCACAACTGGTTATTGGGGAGAGAATACTTTATCATTAGCTCTCATTGTGATATCTAACTTAAAAACTCGGTCGCATTCGTCTCCATCTCGCGAATCTCACCCACTTCCTCGCTTCCCAGTTCACGTAACATACAGTACTAGATTTCGTTAAATTCAACCTTATCTGGTGTTACATGGTGGAACATCATTTCAATAGTTAAATTAAACAGCAGGAGTAAATTGAATAAAACTTTGTATACTCCAGTATAGGTTTAATAACACGACCCGGGTTTCGACACTTCGTGTCATCTTCAGGCTGCTATGAATTACTTTCACAAATTCAAGCCTGGAACCATTTCCTTTGTAAACAGTAGGAGTTGTAATGTCGACTTACATTTCATGTACAACGATTAACTACACGTGTTTCAGCGAACGTTAGGCCATGGCATTTATTTATCATGCCTATACTTTATGATACACTCACGCGGCGGGTGAATATTTTAATGCTATTTCTTGATTTCTCATCCATGATGATTTTTCAACGCCCTAACGTGCCTTGGAACACCTGTAGTGTGTCTTTATACATTAAATATAAGCGGAAAGTACAACTCCTGCTGTTTAATTTAATTATAGAGTTTTTTTGGGTAATGTATTTGTTAATGCCTTTTCAGTTTTGTGCTCAATTTGTTTATGACTGGTTTATACACAGTAAATAATTTCTCATCACAGTTTTCACCGGTCACTCATATAATTCATTTGATATACGTTGATTGTTCGATGATAAATAAAGTTTTATTTTTATTTTGAAAGCTTGCTTTGGTAATAGTTCACGTGCAAAAATAAGAATCTGTTCAAGGCGGCGGGAAGTGCATTCCTTTTTACCTACACTGCAATGGTGACCATTGGGAATACTCATGAAGCCACCTCGCATCGTTATTAAATATCCGTGTAGCGATATTCATGAAGTGCTAAGAAGTTAATTGTGCATTTGTGTAACTAAATTTGGATAGGAATTAAATATATCTGTAGACCGGACGATATTAAAAAAGTGTGTAATTACGTCCCACGTGTATTACTACATTTTTTATCCACTACATTATGAGTACTTGTTAGTAAAAACCAATGTATATTCATGTCAAACCTGGTAAGACGAGTTTATTTACGTGTTTACAATCTGTCGACTGTATTTACATTTGAACTTTTGTCTTTCATCACTAGGCGGCGCCACTTTCCAAAAGTTAATTGTTTACGGAATTCTAGACAACATTTTTTGGCATCGGGATCCCAATCCATAATATATATTCATGACCCTACTCAATCTCTTTTTCATTGTTGCGCTACGTTTATTCAAAATCCTCCTTTCGACCTTCAGTGTGGATTTCTGAGGGTACCCCATTCCCTCTCTGGCACAGATCATGATAATGTTTTATCCTCTTGTTTAACTATCGTCTTTACAAAGGTATACAGTAGATATCAGTCTGCTTTCCTACCAAGGACTCATTTCTGTTGGGTTGAAGGAGACCGCTACGAATTCTATTTGCCGATCATCTTGAACAAATTACGCTTAATGGGCACATAAATTTTCTCCCGAGTAAAAAATATTCGCCTAGTTTTCAATGCTGTTAGTCCTCTCTTCGAGACATTTGAAATCGTCCATTTATTTATTTTTTGTATACCTATTTTTGTTGGTGGTTCATAGCGTTTAAGCGCCTAAGTTCCTGATGAAGATATCCGCCGCCCTGTGCCGCTCGCACCTTACAACTCATTTCTCCGTCACTGGCTAGGTCATATTCTTTCGTGACTTTTCTTTATCATGTGATTTATAATTCGCGATCATGGCGGTTGAATATTTTGATTCTAATTACTCATCGTCACTATCGCTGGGAATCTTTTTAATCCCGTTACTTTTGAGAGAGTGGCGGCCACATAAAAATTGTCGCGGGAGTCTAGGTCCCACCTGAGACAATTCGTTTCTTTTATTTACCCTTCTCGCACCATGAACCGGCGCTACATTAGTATGGAGATCTACGTTGAAAGCGACTGTTCATTAGTATTAATAGTTCTATTCATTGGAAAATCCGGCATCTTTTCCCCTATTCCATCTGCATTGTATTTATCCTCATATGTCTTTTCTATTCCTTAAACGCATTAATACATAGGTGCATATTTAACTTCCATGTTGAGAATGCTTAATTTTACCGTTTCGTTTGTATTGTTTGAAAAATAACACACTCCCAAGTCCCTCGTCCGTAAAAAAATTAGGAAAAGGCAGAGAAAGTTGTGGTTGAATGTGGTTGAAGAAGCTCTTAGGAGGAGGAATATTAGGAGTCTTAAAAACAGGAGGGCATGTATGGGGGTGAATGAGGCAAAAGAGGTTTGCAAAGATGGGTCAGTATGGAGGAAATTATCGAAGCAGAGTTAGGTGCGCAAATTCGTACGTATGAGTGAAAGTACCTTGTGACTCTGCCTACCCTGGAAGGGATCGGCGTGACTGGTATGTATGTATGTAACACTGTTTCTAGCCATAGGAGACTATTGTGTCGCAAATTTCTTTCAAATTAATCATTTTTACTTCAATTATGGAAATAAATTGCTATGGAAAAATACGAATGCCAGATTCCTAAGTGCTATCAAAATTCAATTTAATTGGAGAAACTATATCGCATTCAGTTTTTTCCGTGACAGTCGAATTTTAATTAGGTGGAAAACTACTGTTTCCCTTCATGTTGCACCCACTTTCACATTCAACATAGGTAATTTCAGATGTAATATGAGAAAAAAGTTACCTCGAAAAGGTACGATTTTGTTGTTTATATCAAACAGGTGTTTGTCTACGAGTTCCTACTACATGAATGAGACTACATATCATTTGTTAAACGGTGTATGTTTCTTAAGATGCTTAGAAATTACGAAAGTACAATGAAACTTGAAATGAATGTATGATGGCTTGTTTCAGTGGTGAGACATCTTATATTTTCGGTTGAATTTTAGAAGAGATAGTTCGTTTCTACAATAAACTTTGATAGCTTTCTCAGACTTTAATTAAAGCCTACCTTTTACCGATAAACTGGTGATATCATTATAATTTCCTCGTGAAAGCCTCACACTAGCAGAATTAACTACTAACTGGAATTGATTCTTTCCCCTCAGTCCCTTTACGTCCCTTCGTTCAACCGAGAGACTTGAGCGGGGCTTACGGCGGGAGTGTGATAGTAATCGGGTAATTAGTTCGAAATCGTGAGGTGGAGGTAGTGAGGAAGAATTTATTTAGATATTCATACTCTTTTTTTCTGGCAATGACCGAATTGGCTTACATACCCTTTTATTTATATCATTCCGTTCAATGAGATTCGTGCATTTTATCTCCTTTTAAGCTAGTTTGAGCGAAATATCATTTTACCTGTAACTCAATGAATTTGGTCTCATTTTTAAGAAAAATATTTCGCTCTTGTAATGACACCAAAAATTCAACCCCTTACCACATTACTTTCGGAGGTATTTGCCAAAAATACCAGCCCTTTTACATGGCAAATAGTATACGTGTATGCACTCCAGTGAGACATTATTTGCAAAATGAGGAATTTCTAACACTTAAGCCTCGTTTCCATTCTGACAAGTTCCAGGCAAACGACGCGCAACATGTGCCAGGCACATGTTGCGCGTCATTGTTCGTACTATGTATTTCCAATTCCCTGTGACATCTGCAACATTTGTACAGTCACAAAAAGTCTGGATAGCAAGACTACAGTTCAGTTCGTACAGTGAATCAGATACCCTGTTTTCCAGTGTTTCTTGAATGATTTGTCGGTTAAGTTGATCGAATATGGACAACTCAGCTACTTTAGCTTTGATGGTAATGGCGGGAGCATACTATGAACTTCAAAAAAAAACACGAAAACGGCCAAGACAGTGGATTAGAAGTATTTTAGCGAAAAAACATTTGGAAAGAGCTTATAACTCGTTAATGAGAGACTTACGTCTCCAACGTGGGTACGAGAATTTTGTTAGAATGACAGCAAGTGATTTTGAATTTTTCTAAATCTTGTTAGGCCGGGGATTTCAAAAACCAGGAAATGTCGAGAACCAATTTCTCCTGGTGAAATGTCAGCGACAGGCGATTGCTACAGTTCTTTAATGTATTTGCACAGAATCTCCAAATCCGCCATTTCAAGATTCATACCTGAAGAGCGCAAGGCCATTGTTGAAGCTTTGAGGGATTGCATTAAGGTAAGGACTGTTTACAGAAAAAACAAAAGTTTTATTCATAAAATGGTTGATTCATAATTGTTTAAATTTTATGAAGTGGTAATTTTTCTTCAACACATTCAGTTTCATATACCTAGTGACAAAAATTAGATACGCTGGAACGTTAATTTGGAGGAAACAAATCCATCAGTTGATAATCATCTTCTTCATTTATTTGCACTTGCACGGGAGACTATTGCTTGTCTCGGGGGAAGGGTATGAACTTAGTGGACTAATTTGTTGAGAACTACTAGTTGACGCGTTGCTTGAATGAGGCTGATAATACGCATGACGAGCAGGATGTTGAACTGTTTGTTGCGGACCAAAATAATTGCTACATCCAGGATTAAATAGTGACGGAAATGGACCTCCTGCTCCTCCGCATTCAGCTTGATAAAGTACGTTTGAAATGCTGTGGCCAACCCAAGCCTTAGTTTTCCTATCTTGAGCTTTTTTTACGGCTCACCTACGCACTCTCCTAAACAGATATCCTCTTCCTTACTTTAATTTAAAGTTGTTGTGAACATGTATTATGATTAAAATCTTATTATGCATCTTAAAATGTATGTTATTTACTCACCAGGTTTAGTGAGCTTGTGTTTGCAACTCTTTCAGTGGTTGTTGACAGAAAACTCAGTGAAATAAAATACTGCCATTTAGGCACGTGAATATCCTTTGCACCAGCGCCACTCTTCTTGCTCTTTTCTATTTTAGTTTTTTCTCTCAAGTACTGAGACCTCAGTGAGTGAATTTGTTTCGCTACTTCTTCAAAAGTGCTTTCACAGATCACATCACAAATCTGTTGCAGGGCATCGGCTCTGTTGTTAGAGTTTTTATGGCTTGAAGTTTTTACATTCCAGATGACTCTCTCCTGTTCATATATTTCAATAAGTTTCGCCACTGTACATTTAGACTACTCCATCACAAAACAAGCACTAGCACTGACACAACACTGAAAATACCACAACCGCAAACCAGAGAGCACGTTTGAAGTTAGATTTTAGGGTTTGAAACCACGAGTATAGGCTGTACTGCGCATGCGCGTGTTCCGGAGACATGTTGCAGTCTGTTTCCATTGTCCGCGGCACAAGTTGCAGCACATGTTGTGCGCCGCGGTCGCTTGGCACATTTTTGTCCCCGGCTTTTGTGCCGCAACATGTTTCCATTGCAACGAATTTTGGTACATGTGCCGGCACACGACGCGCAACATGTTGCGGGACAAATTTGTAGTTACGGAAACGATGCTTTAAATGGCGTAAAAAAACTAACAGCGCGTAGTTTGTATGTTTTCTCAACTATTTTTGAAAATTAATCATATTCTCACCGCAGTAAAGTCTTCGGGACCACGATAAGCCTTCCGTTTTGATGGAGTTTAAAACATACCGCGTGAAGAAAAATGAGTCAAGTTAAAGACGTATTGAGATATTTTCATTTGATTACTTACAATTTCAGTCATGTAAAACTATTTTATTGCACCATTAATAATGCAATATTTAATTCGCGTGTCTCACAGTTGGTGAAATTAAAGCGTATATATCGAATATAGTCTCTATTATGATTAGGGAACTATCTCGCTCGCACTACCTTAATGTGTTTTGGTGATTTTTTAGTTTTTGGGGCATGTGAAGAAACTCTGGAATTTCTTCACTGTCAGATATCTTGACATGTATTCCATGAGAATTCTTCAAGTGGTGTTCATGTTATTTCGTGGTATGAGATTCATATTTTGTAACCCATTTCCATGTGTTTTGGTGTTTTCTTAGTTTTTGGGACATGTGAAGATAGCATAGTATTTCTTCATTGTCGGAGATATTGACACATACACCATCAGATTTCTACTAGTGGTGTAAGAACGTAAGAACATGTGCTTAACTCTTCTAAGATTACGTGTCTTAAATTATAAATTAATTTGGTATGATAAGTCGTAAGACAACGGGAAAATGTTGTCTCGTTGCCAATGTTTAAGGAATTTTGTTTTATTTCCTCTTACGGCCGGTCGCAAGAACATTTAGTTACGGAATCAATGGTTATGAGATCCATAAAGTTATGGATCTCATAAAAATATTCGGTTTGCAGGGACACATACGCCAGTTTCTATACTTATTAATAGAAATTTTAAGCTATCCGGGACTAGCCACGGAGTTCCACTTTTACGGAGTCACCCGCAATGCACAAATGTTCGAATTTCCTCAGAGAAAAAAATCATCCGCATTGACCAGGATTCGAACCCGGATCCCTCGATTTCCGGCCGAGTTCTTTAAAAGTCACAAAGACCGTAATAGTCCCGTAAAGGTCACAAAAATCCACAGAGGGAGAGGACGCCTCGGTAGCTTAACTGGCTAAAGCTGCGGAGATGGAGATATTGGAGAAAAGAATCTGTTAACACTAAATTTTAAATTATTTCCTGCCATGAAAAGTATAATCTTAACAGAACTAATAGCAACTTTCGTGGAAAGTCAAACAGGTCAGAAAAATATAAGATCGGCTTTAATCGATAAAATTGAAATAGTAAATAAACAGTTACCCTCCTCAGAGCATGAAAAAGCATGGTTGCTGAAAGTCTTTTAATAGTATTTTATGTAAAAAAAAATGTGATAAAAAACTAAAATATGTAAAATATATTCATGTATGTGTCTAAAAAATACTTTAAACAAAAATGTATTATAAATGTATGTGTCTTTGGAGCAGATATTTTTTTTGCCCTGTATGCTAATGAATATGGTATTGTAATATGATACTGTTCTAAAATAAAATCATTGGAAAAAAAGCGGCCGGCTCGGCCGGAAATCGAGGGATCCGGGTTCGAATCCCGGTCAATGCGGATGATTTTTTTCTCTGTGGAAATTCGCACTTATTAATAGAAGTTAATAGCGTCGAATGTTCGGTTTTATCTTCTAATGCCGGATAAAATTTATGAAAGTTTAGCCGATGAATAATACTTGAATCCATATTAAAGCAATCCTTGTACTTTTCCAATAATATTTATTGATATACTATGCGTTCCGCAGCTTGCTACATCCTCTGGTACAATTGTTTACATGTTATTTATTGATTGTTACGATAGTAACCAACGCCAGCCAATAAGCTGGGGGAGGTGGGTTTGGAGAACAAGCTAATTTTTTGGTGGAAAGGCAGGGGAACATAGGTTAGGGGCTTGTAAAAAGGGAATTTTTCTCGGAAAGGAGTGAGGAGGGGTGCGGAAAAAGAAACACGTTGCAAAGGTTGCTTGACTCTGATAATTACCATTTGCTCCAATGCATCTATCTTTAAACCTTTTGGTAGGACATGTAAATTAAAAAAATTAAAAAATTGCTGTATAAAAATCACCTAACTTCGTGAGTGTTCTTAGATCCGTGCCTTAAAATTTCATCCTGTTTGACCAATGTAAGCTATATCACAACTTTTACATTTAATTTTGTATACACCCAATTTGAATAATTTATCAACTTTGTCTTCACCGTTTACTAAAAATTTTGAAAGATAAATATTAGTGGAAAAGTACAAGGATTGTTTTTATATGGATTCAAGTATGAAATACTTCCACGATGTGACGCCTGAGGGTGTAAAATTTATCTGATGAATAAGACTAATGCACAGAATAATGAGTCAGTAAGATTGAATAGGTCAGAATTGAGGTCGTTTGTCGCAAAACAACCCGTTTATAAATTATTTAAGTCTCCAAGCCGTTCATTGCGCATCCACCGTCTTGGCTACTTATGTAACCCATATTGATTTCTTGTCATATTTTTTGAAATAAGCCACTTTACTTAAGTTAATTTTAATGTCCAATACACTTAAAGGCGACTGATTTCCATAGATGCCAAATTTCCCTTCCGCTTTACCTTCTCTAATAGCTTTTCATTTTGCTTGCAGTGCCTTGAGTGATTCACTGAATTCACGTATTCCTTGTAACTCTTAAATTGATAGACGTATTTCATGCGTCATTTCGTAACATAAGTTATAAAAGCTATGAAAAACGAGCACATCTTTTTGATACTCCCATTTTACGTCTTGATTTTGCTGCCCTCTGCGAACGTAATAAAAGAGATCTTTGTGCATGAGAAAAATGAGTTAATTTTTCCATTAAAGATAATATTATTAAGGAGAAAAATTAATTCTCCTCTGAAGTTTCGTTTTTATAAGCCCAAAGGCGTGACTGTTATGACTTTTCTTGACAGTTACCCGGCAACTTCTGTCAGCGATATTTGTAAATATTTTTAGTCCTGGATAAAATGAGTCATTGTGGATAAAATTGACCTAAATATTTTTCCATCTTCTTGGTGTTGGATAAAGTTGAGTCCTTATGGTCGTCAACTTAAATTTTATAGCATTATTCATGTCATTCATAAATTTGCATAAGGTGTCCGATACTTGTGCTCTTGCGAGCCTCGATGGTGCTGAAGAGACTCTGCCATTACGTGGAATTTAACATAGCCATTAAACCTTTCCTGCTATCTATATATTTTGATATCAGATGTTTACACCTAAATGCGTTGGCTGTATTCTTAAATTCGATGATTTCCTTTCAAAATGGTATTCAAGTATTCCATTCACGTTTAACATTCTCTTCCTTTACTTGTCATGATAGTCAATTTTGTTCCGGCATTATTTTCATCGCCCTGTAATGTGGTAATAATGGCTCTTGTGAGCGACTTCATGAATATATTTTTCATACTTCTTTGAAATGATAACCTTCCTACAATGGCAGGAAAGATTTGATATTTTTTCTTAATATTTCAATCAAATTTCGATATCTTTCCTCATTTTGGCACTTCTGCTGATGTAATCATTACCATACAGGCGAAACATCGAAATGTTGTGAAAGAAATTACTTATTACAAGTAGAAAAATAACTTGTTTCAATGTGATTTTTAATCCCTTATACCATGTCAATCTGAATTTTGAATACGGGGTTTACTACTCGTATTGAGGTGCATCACTTTGATATTTTTCTGCGTTTTCCTGCTTTAACCCTCATCGAAAAGAGACTTTTTAAAAATTTCATGTTGTGTGTGAACACTGATGGTCATTTGTCAGTTCTTACTTTGTCCGCAAAATGCTTTTATTGTGACACGCACCCGCTTCCTCCCTTTCTGTAGCATTTATTTTTACCCGCATTGTCCCTTCCTCCAAGTTCCCTTCATTCGATTGGTTATTCCTCGAGGGTAGTTATTTAATGCCTCGTACTTCTCGCCCAGGTCGGTTTCAAAGTGTCCCACGTCCTTTACTTCACTTCTCCATCTTCCCAAAGGTTTATTTTGTGATCCACTTTATCCTTCTCGTCTCCATTTATCTTATTCTATTCTCCTTCTACTCAGCATATTTTTATACTTTCCCATTGATCTAATATTGTTCCCATTTTTTCTGCTTCACCTATGTTCCTTTCCACTAACTCCTGGTATTTGTCCTGTTAAACCCTCAAAAGCTTTCACATCCCACTCCATCTGACTTCCTGGTTCCATCGTCACTCTCTGCAGTCCGTTTTACTCGGGGCACAAACTTGCACAATTAGAAATGCATATTTTCCCAATCTGGCGTCCAATAATAGTTTAATTTGTAATCTCACGTCCATGCATTCTTGTATGCGGCCTTGCAATTCACCGCTCTACAGGACGAATTTGGATATGAACGTTCGCATCAGACCCGGGATATTTACGCAAGATTACTACTCATTTCCTAAATCTTTGTCATACCGTATATTGTATACTCCAGAATTTTTCATGTGTACGCCAGCATTTTTCATACATACCCACGTCTAGGGTGAATTGTTAACCAAGTGCTTATTATTACGTTTCTGTAGGTGAGACGTTTTAACACTAGAGAACCCCAGGTTTCTTTGACTATGAATAATTTTGATTATGGATGTTCTCTCATATTCACATATTTCATTACAGGAAATACTTTTCGTGACTTTCATCAATTTTTCCTGTGCTTTTAGGAAATGTGGTCACTGCCGTACCGAATTCAATTTTTCATTCCTTTTTTAGGAATCCCCAAGGCAGTCTTTTTGTCTACCTATGATATCAGGGATTACTTAGTTTATGCATGGAATATTTTAAGAACGCTTCGATATGTTATAGAAATTTTTTTAGTTTATCACCTGAACAAACATTTACAATTTTATTTAAAACATTTTATGATAAATATTTGGTTTAATTCACTCGCTTTTGTCTGTTCCGATTTTGCATAGCACCTAATTCAAGGTGCTGAGTTATGTCTGTAAGAGTGCATGGATGGACCGAAACGCGAGCAATAAGGCGTCTTTTCAATCACCAATACCCTCAAATACCTCCCCCTCCCTCTTATTACTAACTAATCCTAGTCCTCTTGTTCGCAGCGCCATGATCGCTGGCGCTGGCCTATGAATCAGTGGCCTATAGCGTGGTGTCTTTCCAACAGAAGGGTGAGCAAATCACGAACTGTGTAAACGATATAGCTGTTGTATCATATAGGATATGCACGACCTGGACCCGCGACTCCCGTCTCGGGTCCAAATCCTCCTTCGAAGTGTGGGTCTGTCAGGTCTTAGGGGGGCGATTCACCTTTGAGTACCCACATCCGGCTACCGAGCTGTCTATAATATTTAAACGAAAGACAATAAAACCACATTCATTAATGAAGAACTAGAATTAAACACGGGAGAAATCGCCTGGGGCCAAAATGACCCCTATGGTACTATCAAACTAATAGTAATGGACATGAACGGAATTCTGGAAGACTTGGAATCGATAAAATTCATATTATTGTTGTTGTATTCTGTTACAAAATGTTATGTGAAAGACTTTAAAGGATCCTGAGGATTTTTTGATTTCTGACTTTACCTGCATTCTTCAAACGTTCGGCGTCGAGTCAAGGCGTATTGATGTTATTAGTACTTTGCATTTTGTTTAAATACTAATATACTGTTGGAATTTGACGAGTAGCAATGCATAATCAATTGTTCTGGAAATTAACCCTTTTACCAAAATTTATTCCTTGAGATGCTGTTGAAGGAAAGTGTCTCGTGGCAAAAAATGAATGGCAATCTATCTCACCGCAATGGATCGATTGCGTCGAAATAAGAATCTGTAGCTTTAAAACAAAGCCAAATGTGGACTAAGCTTGAATAAAATTTTTAAAAATGATTAAGTGAACACTAAAAATAATTGAAGTTTAAGTTTGGGCCATGATTCAAGTCTGAAAGACTTCGCTGCCAGAAGGATATCGGCTGCATTCACACTCTGATTGAGGAATTGCACGTTTGGAAGTTTCACCCTATATTTCTTTTGTGTGTCAATATTTGACTGCGTAATCATTTTGGGCTCTGCCTGTGGCTTCAGTCAAAATTTACATCTCATAGAGTGGATTCAGTAATTAATTACAATGACGCAGGGAATTGTAAATTGTTTTGCGCAAATATTATGAAATACTTCAATTAAGCATCAGGATATTTTACTGTGTTCGTAAAAGCTGCCAGATTATGTTTCACTTTATTGTCTGACATGTGTATACCCTCAAATCTGGCTAAAGGGATGAAGACGTCAAATCACGGCTTTCGCCATTCATCAATTAACATTTTGATGGAGAGTGAGTGAAATCCTGTAGGCCTCTACATAAAAAGTGCTGCCGTCATTCTTATTTGCGATAAGATCTAAATGGAAATTGCACGACTTGGAAAAGTGTATCCTACATGAAACTCAAAAGCCATGGTTCAGTTCTCACAGAAATCCATCAATCAATTTTTACTTTGATTTGTTTCTTCTTTTGTTTTTTTGTGATGTTACCTGGTTTAAAGCCAAAACTAAATCGCGTTGAATCCGTTAATTTGAGAATTCAGGCTGACTATTTGTCATTGCAGTTTATTATGCAGCTCTTTGTTCTAATTAAAGTCAGATATACAAATGAAAATTTCTTTTCAGTGAGCGATATTTTGTAATCTCTTAATTTGGATCGAGTGCAGCTTCTCACTGAGCCGCGGGAAGGACGTGGCAGGTCGAGGAATTGACCGAAAGCTGGTCGACTGCGGTAGCAGTTGACCGAGGAACCCTCCTATCGAAACCCTCCCGCTCCTAGGCGGTGGTGGCTCCGGGATGCGGGAATAAATAAGGCCTCTCACAGAGGGTCGGGGTGGAATCCCAACCAGCATTCAGGACAACGTGGACGCTTCCTTTTCGCTCTCCATAGGTCGTGTCCATGGCGCGACAGATGCCCTTCCTTTCCGTGAATCTCTTCTTGTGGCATGCCTAGTCGTTCGCCCCCCAAGCCTATTTTCCGTATTCTCGTTTCCCGTTGTTCCCTCCCGATCGGAGAATCATCCTGTCAAGGTGTCCAGTCCACCACCAATTGTATCTGTTATATATTCAATATAGTCTTTTTGTTTCGCGAGGAAAAGCATTTTTTCTTAATTTTATTTTCCACCAACGACCTTAGGGGAGAATTGGGCCCAACAGTGCGTTTCATCACGAATAGATCAAAAAGGCACGGTCGTCTAAAAACCATATCTCGTTTTTGCCATAACTTAAAAAAAGAAAACCTGTAGAAGAATGATTTCGATTCTTGAATTCAGATCCTGTACTGAGTTTTAGGGTGATCATAACCATTGATTTGCGTAAGGCGTTATAACTCCTCCCTTGTGAAAAGCTATTATTTTGTATTCCAAGCACTTGATTTGAATTAAAGAGGGCGAACAAAATCAGAGCTGTGTTCACTGGGCACACCAATTGTATGTATAAAGAATTATTTGGACATAAGTTTTCTAATAAGTTGGCATTTTAATTAACATAGATGTTTCCGGCTAATATCTTCCTCAAGACGTTTTGGTGATGTTTGTTAGACGATTTTAAGAAGAAGTTTTCTCTTTAAGAAATCGAAAGAGGAAATTTTCTCCTCCTTAGAGCTGCGGATATGTCCCCATTGGTTCATCGTTTCCTATCACTACTGAAGGTCCATGGATGAATTAAGGATAATTTTATGAGTAGATGCAATCTTACTATCGATTTGATGCTAAATAGTAACACGATGTTTTCATTTATACTTGATTTTCTGAAAATTAACTAACCTCAAAATGGCGCATTGAATATCCTTTTTCGTTCTTTATTTTGGACGTACAATATTATTATGCAACAATACGTGGATAATGTTGTTCACTGGTTATAATTTGAACATTTGCTACGCACTTAGTTGCAAGTATATTTAATTTTTTCGTATTATGTATACCAAAAAACCCCGAGCACTAACCTTTGCAGAGAATGACATCAGGCGGAGGAAAACGTACGATGTTGGGGTAAGCGAAGGAAACGTAGAATATTGAAGGAACACTCGGTACCTTTGTTCTCTGCTTCACGCTAGCATTTGCCTCCCTGGCCTGTTCTTCGATATGTTTACTAGCGTTAAATATCCTAAATATTTTGATATAAAACTAAGAATGCCGATGAAGATGAGACACATAAATACAAATTTACACGAAAACTCATTTATTAGGCTGTAACGTCGTGCCATGCCACAATAAAAAAGTGATCGCGTTGATTTTGTTTAATATTCGAGGCTTATTTGTTATTTATTATGTTAACGGTTCTTTCGATTCTTTTAGTTATTAATTATAAATTTTTTGATGTTTTAAAAGAAATTCCGTTTTGTTAATTGTTGAATGCTTGTTTTTGGAAGAGATAGCTAAGATGTTGTTGATTAAAGAAAGAAAAGGGGATTGTTGAGAGAGAGGCCGCAGAGATGTGATCGGAGATGCATCGTGGTCTCAAATAAAGAAGTGTATGGAAGTTGAGAAGTGTCTGGAACCTGTCTGGAAGTGTCTGGATTATAAATAATTAAGTGAAAAAGGGTCACAACATCACAAGACCTAGTAAACAACAATTGGTCAAATTAGACCCTCGCAGAGTGGGCTAAAATAGAAAAAAATCTGGCCAAAAATTCCAAAAATTGATATTTTCAGTCTAGGAGTTGAAATTTGGCATAGAGACTCTCCTTCTACCGTCGCATAAGATTTGCGATTTTGTTGTACTTAGTTCTTGCACGTTTAAATGTATGCTAGAGCTTAAAATTTAACAAAATATGCAAAAAATCCGGAATATTGTTCGCGCTGAAAATCTCCAGAATGAAGTGGTTGCAGAAGCTTTTGTAGAAGCTTAATGAAGTAAACGTTATACAGTTTCATAGATAAAACTTTAATTTTTGACATATTGCAATTTTAAATGACGTGGAGGAATATTTACTCTTTTGATAGGACAAAATGGCAGACGCTATTTTTCATGAACAGTGCCACAGCTGCGGTCCTTTTCATTAAGGATTCGAACCTCAAAAATATCGTGGATATGATGGAGGAATAAAAGCTTGTGAAATCTATTGTTGGAGAAGAATACTAAGACAAAATGCACGAATAAAATAAGAAGTAAAGTATGCAGAAGAAGATATAACATGATGGAGCACTATACGGAAAAGAAAAACCAGATGGATTGGGTACACCCTTAGGCGCAGTGGGTTTATGAAGAATATAAATGAAGGAAAAATCGACGGAAAAATTCCCAGAGGAAGTCATAAGTATCAATGTACAGAAGAAATAAAGAAGAAAGTATGTAAGTGGAACCACTCGAAAGTAAGGGAACTAGCTAGGGAAAGGTGCAGGGCTGCCGTCAACCAATCATGGGATGGGAATCGGACAGTGACGATAACAACGTCGCAGTATTACCAGATTTCAGCATTGTGATGGTCTTCATCGAAATTATGACTTTTTTCTATTAATTTCGTCATTATCGAGGATCAATGATTCCAAGGCATTCCTCATTAGGTCTTCTGACTGCCATCGTGAACGGTTCTGGTTTTATGCAGGGTTGGTAGCTCCTAAAACATTCAAGTTAAGCGTATAAATGATTTAAAAAAATTGAGATTTACTCGAGAAGATAAAACTAGGGAAAAAGGACTGCCAAGACTCCACAGCTCGTGAGGGATGAGTATTCCACGTAGTATCTGGAAATCCTGACCGTCCTTTAACGTGAGAAACTCATTTTTGGTTATTATGGTTTTTAAAATGATCTATTACCCTCTATATATAAAACGGAAAATATAATGTTGAAGATTTGAATGGATCCTGAGAATTTTTTTATTTCTGACTTTACCTGCATTCTTCAAATGCTCTGCGCCGAATGTGGAAGTATTGACGGTATTAGTACGTTGCCTTTTGTTAAAATACTGGTATCCTGTAGAAAATCAACGAGGACCAATGCATAACCAAAAATTCAGGAATTATACGTTAGTTTACCGAAATTTATTCCTGATGAGGTCATGTGACTACCATCGTGAACGATTCTGTTTTTTTGAAGGGTTGATAGCCTCTAAAAAATTTAAGTTAAGCGTTTTAATGATAAAATAATTGAGATTAACTCGAGAAAATAAAACGCTGTGGATATAAATTCTAAGGAGTGGTGGATCAAAAAAAGCCCGGGCTAGTGTTAATAGGGAAAATAGTTCTAGTGCTGTGCATTACGATATCTATGGTTCAAAATCACGGGAATCAATTATTATTCGCTCTGCCTTAGGGAAAATAAATAACATATTCCCAAATGTGGATCTAGGAGTTCAAGTTAAATTACTTAATTTTTATATTCAGTTTCCAGCTGGTTGTTTACGGGGACTGTATGGTAAAATGAACGTTGAGGCTCGATAATTACGCTGGGGTCTGTAGCGAGTACCCCGTTCACTTTGCTCCATTTAAAGATTGGCACAAGAGCCTCTCAGCTCTGTCAGTGCCCTCTTTGCCTCCCTCGCTCCCCGTTTAATTATCTCTAATTTATCATTCAGTTTCTGTGACATATTCCGAATGCGTCGATCATCAGGAGTTATGCGATACCCGACAACTACTGGATAATACTTTCTTAAATTACCATCTGCCCCTTTTCTACAGACTTTGCTAGATTTAGCGGCTGAATAAACCAATAAGTGATCGCGGTCATATGTTTTTTTTTGAAATTTAAAACTCTCTGCTTCAAAGTGTTCAGGGAGAATTTTGTAATTAAATACAGTTTTCTCATTTAGTTTTTAACGAGCCTCTCAAGTACTTTAACTTGCTTCATACCGCCATGTGCTTGGAATGTATTATTTTTTGGAGTGTTTGTCGTAGCATTGACAGAAAAATTCCAGCCAATTTCGTAATCCCTTATTTTGATCACTCAGTGCCACTGGTGAATGAGCGCCGTAGTAGTCTCATTTAATAATGAGGAAAGCACATTTTATTCCTTGCCAAATGTGACCCGGTATCCTTACTGGGTCTGCATAGTTCTGGCACATTCAAGGCTTACACGGACTGTTAAATATTTTAAAATTAATTACTGATTGTATTTTGTTTTCTCTATACTGCGCCGCATGGATAACTGGTTATCATTAAATATAAGCCACGATGGATTGAAATATTGTGCTTGCGGACTAGCCATGTTTATTTGAAAATGCGACTTTTCCTTCCAGGTTTTGAATATTAAGCGAAATAGAATTTATTATGTTGCCACTCTGATTGCTATATTTAACATAGCATTTACTATTATAATACCTTTCATAGGTATTGGCAAATTATCGTATTTATTTTTGTGATTGTATTCATTCTCGTTTTTATCGTAAAGGGAAGTTGTTCATCGATAGTTTTACTCCTATTAGTTGAAGGATTACGAAAATCGGGTGGCTTATGCAGTCATCAGTTATGAGTTTGTGTTTTGGCTGGAGAAAAAATGTACAACTATAGTTCACGTGGTTCACTTCAACAATCATTATCTGAGTACCACAAAGAAAATGCGTTGGAGTGGCAAGTGAGATTTCAAGATTTTCTCACTGTGTTAAATTACGCATGAAAAAACGACCGATAGTAAATATTCCCTATCAGAAAACGTCTCAGACGACGAGGTACAAAATTTAGATATCATTCGCCGGAGAAAAGCTCAGCTACAGCTTCTTCACACTTGTGCGCCAGCTGTCCAAGTCTGCGACGTTGTTTAGGAGCCATCTTCTCCGAAAAAGATATGAATCTCGATGTTTATTTCATTTAATATAACCCATCGTATTCATACCAAACGGTACGCTCCGAGTGCTCGGCGAAATGAAATATTTCGTAGGGATTTGCTCCACGTTTAAAATCTCCTGTCTGACCGTAGGCATTCCCATATTTTGGCCCGCATCGCGTGTCTCCAGATAACATTTAATGATTGCACGAGACCAGAGAAAACAAGCCAGGAGGCTTAGCGGCGACGAAAAGGACCGATTCAATAAACATCTGTTTCTTACGTGAACGAACACGGGATGGAAAAAAATGTATTTATATATATATATTTATATTTATACATATATATATATATATATATATATATCCCGATCTTCGATTTTTTTTGGAGACTTCAACGGTCGTCTCATCGTAACTCCCCGTGAGCTGTCTCGATGTTTTGTTCGCTTTATTTATTATTTATTTTTTATACCCGGAGCCGTAACTCTCCCCAATCGCCACGTCCCGTTGGTTCTCTCCTCCTTGGCTAGCCTCTCTCCCTCCCTCACTCTCCGAGAGCAACCTCTGCTCCCATCCTAGCCTCCGATTCCCTCCCTCTCCCTCCCCGCCCCCTCCCCTCTCGCTTTCACCGTGTGCAGAGCAGGAGGGATGGAAGGCCACTCCCCACGCGGTCGTCCGTCCGGTGGGAGACGTTCTAATGTAAGAGTCCGGAGCTCCTCGGGACGTTAATCATCCTTCTTCTTGCCTCCTTTTCTCCTCCTTGCTCTGCTCTCGTGTCGTCTCTTAAACTCCCGTTCACTCCTTTGATCGTGAAGGGCTCAACAACCGCGGCGCGGATTGCCGGTGCGTTGGCTGGAGCACTGTATTTTTATTTATTTGTTTATTTACACAGATCAGTACGAATAGACAAAGGTCAGGCGATTCTGTAAGACCAGGGTTGAAATTCATTATGAAAAAATCATTTAACTTGACCGGGATTCGAACCCGGATCTCCCAATTGCCGGTCAGGTGTGTTAGCCAGTTAGTTCTATATATATTTATTTCAGTTTGTTATGCAAAATACATATTTTTATCAATAATAGTCATTTTGTTTCATTTATAACTTAAGTCCGTTATTAGTAGTCCGGCGTCCAAGGGGGGGGGGAGTAAGTGCCACCAGATCCCTCGCCCTACACTGGCGATGACGTTCCTCCTTCTGCATCTGCACCGTCTTCTATAAGTGCCTGGCGGAAGAGGGAGGTGAGGAAGGGTCACACCGTGTTTGGTGCACCTGGTACCGATATGTTATCAATGAGGGACAGGAGGCCTCTCCCTACCACCAAGCCATCTTCCTTCAAGGCGACTTTCGAGGGGGGTTTATGCGAACTAGATGTTTATGCCTCAAGTCTACATTGTAGCATAGGTATGAGACGAAGTTGTGCTTACAAAGCCACTGTCGCGGTGGATAAACCCAACAATGTCGTTATTAAAACGACGAAATTGACAAATTTTCAAACATTGCATTTAACAAATGATGTGGTACGAAGTCACTCGCACGGGTGCATATACACCAGGGTTGAAATTCACTATGAAAAAATCATTTGACTTGACCGGGAGTATGCACCCGTGCGAGTGACTTCGTACCACATCATTTGTTAAATGCAATGTTTGGAAATTTGGTACTGTAAGGTTACGTCAAAATGTACCATGTGAGGCGATATATAAACAAAATCATAGATAATCAAAAACATCGTGAAACAGAAACATTGATATTAATATCACCGATCAACTTGCGTAAATGGTGCAGGTCAAAGTCTTTGCATGCATTTATCATGAAGGACCTGGGTTTGAAGGCCCCAGATCCCGAGGGCAAAGGCGCTTTCAGTTCTAAATCGAGGGGTAACAGTGATTGGAACGGTTGCGCAAATGTCAATGTGATTACCGAGCTGTGGAGCGGTAATTGAAAATTAGACTCGATCTATTATATAAATTTAAAACCGATTTATTTTAAGACGAAGTTTTCAATATCTTACGAACTCCAACATGCTACGGTGGCTGGAGCACTTAATCTTTATCACGAAGGACCTGGCTTCAAAGGCCCCAGATCAGTGCAGAGGTGCTTTCAATTCTCAATCAGCAATAAAAACATTATAAGGCTTGCGCATATGTCAATGATCAATGTCAAATTGATCTTGAGCTGCTTAGGTTATTGAAAATTAGACCCCATCGTTTATGTAAATTTAAAACCGATTTATTTCCAGACGAAGGTTTCAATACCTTACGAATTCCAACAAACAATGGACGATCAGATCATAGTAATAAAATAAGGGTAACAGATTGTAGATCAGAAAGGTTTAAAATGCCATTTTTCCCGCGATCGATAAGAGACAATAATGGCTGCGTTAATACTTTGAAGTAGGTTATTTCTTCACTGTAGTTAAAGTTGATGATAAGTCACCCCCTGCCAAATACCCTTGTGGTTCCTAGCAGGGTAATTAGTCGGTGTATATGTAATTATGTTCCTGACCACCTGCTTTAAGATAACCAAGGCAGCTCGAAAGAGATATTTAAAAAATGTATTATTTCATTTTGGCATTCCACTCTTGGTTGTATGTATCACCAAATTTCCCAATGGCATGAAAATTAGTGGAAAATACATTGATTTCAGTGATCACGGGCGGCACCAAGCTACCAGAAAACCTCTACAGGAGTGGTTTTCATTAAGTTATTATATCGCTATTCGATTATTTTGCTCCAGGGATCAGGTTTCTCAGGTAACATATTCCAAACGGAGATTTTTCAATGGTATCCCGATCCTTACACGAGTACCATGATGATAACACTTCAATCTCAATAAGCCGTTCATTGAATTGTACGTTAAACTGTAGTCCCGTTGGCGCCTTTAGTCTAGAATAGGTCAATATCGGCGCCGGTATCCTCTCCACCCTTTCTCCATTCTCAAATTTTCATAAACCATTTATTCCTCAAGGCATATATGACCTCAGTTGTCAGTAGACTCCGCCATATGACCGTCAACGCGACATCATTGACTTCGTCAGCTGGCCAACATATTATCTGATAAATCGTCTAAGAATAAATCTGTTTCCAGTTTTGGGTTTTCCCGCTTGCGGTATGCTAACGTCAGTAAAAAGGCTGTTTACCGAGTATAATTGGTGGACATCATTTGAATAATAGCCAAAGACCTCATCCAATTACATTTATTGGTGTGCGAGGGCACTTTTCTCTAAAATTGTTGGATTCACGGAACGGTAAAGATGAAGAGGGAGGCCACTTAATCATTTTGCTCCGACGCTCGTATGTGTCCTCGTAGTTATGATAATTGTATAAGTGTTACGAGCTTAATAGAAGAACTAGGATGGGAATTACTATCAGAACGCAGGTTAAAATTTAGGTTAAACCTTTTAAGTAAATTCGAAACAGAGTTGTTCACAGATGACGTTAGATATATATTGAGAACCCCTGCGTATTATGCTAGGTTTGATCATATTAACAAGATTAGAGAGATAGATTGTCGTACCGATAGATTTAAAATGTCATTTTTCCCTCGTACTATAAGAGAGAACAATAGGCAGCGTAGCAAAGGGTTAGGTAGGTGAAATATAGTTAGAGTAGTCTGTAGTGCATGATGCATGTAATAACAACCAATAATCCCTTTCTTATTATGTAGGTACTAACCATGTGACCCTATTATCTAGCATGCCTTCATTAAATATCCTAGTTGCATGGCAATAGTGCATGTTTGGTGATCTTCACCCCCTGCCACACACCCTCGTGGTGGCTCGCAGGGTATCACGTAGATGTCCTAGTGAGTAACTTTCACATTACTGAAACTTTCTTATTTATCCCAAATGTTAGAAAATATTTTCTTTCTGCTGCGACTATTGAGCAGGATCCCATCGTGTATAATTAATGTTATTCTTACATATGAATAATCCCATCATGTTTGGTAAATTTAAAGCTTTATAGAAACGGTTAAAAATAAAAAAATTCATTTAAGTATAATAGCACATTTTTATTTTAATGGATATCATTTAATTTTTGAATGCTAGACTTTTAATTTCTCGTGGATATTGAATGATACGAATGTGAATGAATATGAAAGAATTTCACCCTATGTTATTGAATTTTTCAACGGTTTCGGATAGCTCCTCGTGGCCCTTTTCAATTTTGTACTATTTTGAACTCCAATATAGCCTGTTCGCCCGTCTCCCGAGTCGGAGAGATCCACTTTCCTGGTATTCGTCTTAAGGGGGATCACTACTTCTCAGATTCTCCTCGACTGGCTTCTCCCCTCCGAGACCTGAGTGGAATGGGAAAGTCCTAATCTTCTTGTCGAGGGGGGGAGTAGTTAGAGGAGGGGGTGACGGCAGAGGAGGTGGGGGCAGTCGGCCATATGCCGTGACTAGATCGCGAAAAAACACGAAACATGCGTTAGAATTTTAAAGTCTGAGGCCTTATAGTGACAAGCATAATAAAGTAGATGACACCAAAAAGACCATTATGTGATCTTACTACGTGATATGTTTCTTTTAGTGAATAAAAAGGGCAATCAAGAGGTCTGAAAAATGACTGAAAAAGGTCACTGAAAACACTAATTATCATTAATATGTCTAGTGAAGTGAACAATGTATCTCAATGAAAGCTCAGATACATTCTTTCCTAACAAAAATGTGAAAACTTAAACTTCCTACACAAAAAAATAATAGGGTGACAATTAAAATAAAAGTGGTCTGCAGAGGCGATTTTAGCTGAGGTAGTGAGCCCCCTTAATGCTGTGCTGTGCATTTTGGTGATAACTCACTCCCTGCCACTCACCCTTGAGGTGGCATGCCGGGTGCCATCCTTGAGATCCTAATTTTGCTGTCTCACTTCCTATCCCTAATATACCTTCCTGAAATATACCTGGCCGCCTTCCTCTGTACTAAAGTTATAATGACGCAGTTTACTCCATATTAATTCAAATTATAACCCGCTCGCAAATCATTTAAGTAAATTTGTGAATGAGATGATTTTTTAATACTTTTTTGGCGAAACATTTTGATTCGATATTCAACATTACAATTAGTGGTAAGACCGAAAATTGTTTCAGTAGTACGAAATTGATAGAAACGATTTCCTGGTATTCGTCTTAATGCTGTGCTCGTGCATGTTGGTGATAACTCACCACCTGCCCCTCACCCTTGAGGTGGCATGCAGGGTAATACATAGCTGTAAATTGAGTTTAAAGAGTATTAGGTTTGATGAGGATTTATCGTCATTGTTGTTCAACCTTGAGTAGGGATCCTGCGGAGGAGGATGTTTTTCAGTGGAAACCTGATCCCTACCTGAGTGCCTTGTGGAGGACTCTTCAAGTACTGTACTCCGTCTGTCGGATGAGACGTTAAACCGTGGTCCCCTTGGTGCTTTTCATTAAGAGCAGGCTAATGCCTACGCCAGGTTTCCATCCTCCCTTCCTCCCTTACCTATCCCCTATGGCGCAAATGACCTTAGCTGTCGGACGCCTCCCCAAAAAATCCGTATCCAAATTGAGTAGGGATGAGGTTACCTTTAACGGAACTTTCGGTCATTATCCCGTGGAGAATCTTATCCCTTCGTTTCCTCCAAAAACGTATTTTTCTAATGCTAATTTATTTTAAAATCCTTCAAATCTGTTGCCACCCTTTTTACAGTTTCAAGTTTTTGTTGTTCGCCTCCATCTGCCGCGCATAACGTGGTTGGAGCGGAGATCGTCAATCATTGAGATCACATTTGAATAACTTTTTAAGTAAGTCGAAAAAAAATTCTTGGACCCCACATGACTTGAGTAAAACTATTTTTTCTGTGGAAATAACCACTCATGTAGTATTCTGCGAAAAAAGTACATTTTCATGTTAAATTTTCGCCTCGATTTAAGTATTGTTATTACTTGGGTGTACGGTGCGGAATTTGAAATTTTATCAAATTTTAAATAAAGCAAAGGAACAATCATAGTAATATAAAACTCTTGTTTTCGCGTTAATGTAATAATCTGTGCAAAAATCATCGAAGTAATTCGAAATATATCTCCAGATAACGAGTTTCTAAGCAAGCAAGCCGAAAGGCTCCTTGTTGAAATAGCGTTACAATGCTTATAAACCAAATCTTTTTTCGATTTTATCCATACATATCACTAATAATTACACGTTTGCAAGATTTAGCGCAAATATTTACATAAACGAAAATCACCCATACCACATTAAGGTCCGCACATACGGGACGCAGGAGCGGAATTCGCTCGGAACAAAATTACATGGCAGGATACCTACGACTGCACGCAAACCGAATGCGGGAGCGCCGTGAATTAAATTTCAGTTCGCTGCATGCAGCGCTTCCCTCGCCTCACGACTCGAGTCAAGAGCTAAGTTATAGGGAGAAATGGCGATCTAAAAAGCTTATTTAAGTTGTCTAACAGTATCCTCTGTGAGCATAGGCTATATCACTCAAGCCCAAGGACACAAAGAGCCCTAAACTGGGGCTTTGGGGTTTGTAAAATATATTTGGAGACTTTGGCCGATACTTAGTAACTAGCCGAGGTGCAGTCGGCAGTATTCAAGGAATGTGCGGTTAGGAAAATAAGGCTTTCTCTCAGCATTCTCCCTTCTCTCGTCCGCCTTAGTATACATCTACATGTACATACTGCCCTACGAGCCGCCGCATGAGCGCGTGGGAGGGGGTGTTAAGACACCAGCCATGTAATGATGTAAGGGGTAAGGTTTTGGGAAGAGAAGTGGTGACGTGTATTATGGGATTGTATTTAGTGGAGCTCAGTTTTTATTGTGGCCGTTCATTGTGCACGAAAAGAACGAGGTTTTTTACTTATATGTTCGGCAATGTATCTCTCGTATTTTATCGCTTCTGTCTGACCTAGAGATTTAGTGAGGCGTCATGGTAATATTTCTGGGTCGCTTTAAAAAACACCAGTTGTGAAATTCTCATTCAAACTAAGCCTGGCGTGTAGCCTTTGAGTCTCTATGGGTTCCCACCTCAATCCTTCTTAGAGGAGTGAAACACTTCCTTTTTACCTTCAATGCCTTAAAGTGCATTTTTCATTCAGTTTCGCTGCTATGCTGGATTTTTCTCCTCCACTGTCATAATTTCTCCTACCGGCGCAAGTGCGTCCTCATAGGCTCTTCTCTTCCACCTAGCTTTTTCTCTCCATCCTCATCCATCCTCAAATTTCAAAGGCCTCCAGTCTGCGTACAATCTCTATCAATTGACCAAAAGGCCAAGTCTCCGACCCATATTGTACTTCACTCTATTTTAAAATGTTCATTTTTCTAAACCATCCTCTCTTTAAAAAAATACACCCATTCATAAATATCCTGGGCGTTAGAACAGAATTACGGAGAGGAAAATATCAAGTGCCTTGACCCGACCGGGACCCAAACCCGCTCCCCTCAATTTCGCGCCGAGTACCTCTACCATATCCTTCGCGTGAAAAAAATTTTCTGGGGTAGAATTATTTCCTGCTTCACTGTACCCATTCTCCTCCAAAATATGCGCCAAATTCGTCAGCTGTTATTGTTGCTCCAATCAATGACATTCCTCCCTTTTTATATCTGCTTTCAGAGAATGTCATCGCTACTCCTCTTGTAACAGACAATCATGCTGACTGCTTTTACGCTATGTCTCCGACGCGTCCATTAATACTCCAGTCCATTCATTGTAACTACATTGCCCAACTCGGCCGCATCGATCATGAGCAAGTTTATCAGCTCCTCTATAGCATGGGATCGGGTTGGTGTGGTGGCTAGAGTACTGGCTACCCATACCCCTGGCCAGGGTTCAAATCTCTGTAGAGGAATATTATTCAGAGGAAACCTGATCCCTGATTGAGTGTCCTGTGGAGGGTACCTCAAGTGCAGTACTCCGTCTGTCGGGTGAGTCATTAAACTGTGGCCTCTTTGGTGCCATTTGTCACCTAATGCCGACGCCGGGTTACTCTCCACCCTTCCTCTCTTGCCTGTCCCCTGTGGCGCAAATGACCTTAGCAATAGGTCGCCACCCGAAATATCCAATCCAATCCTCTGCAATGTTCGTATCCACTTTAGTTTTCGATGCTTCTCAAACGTTGAACATGCGCTAAAGAGTGACAGCAGTTGTGGACACTCTGCTCTTGAAATCAACCCTATTTTTGCCATTTCCGATTGCGATTAAATCGACCCTATTGTTGCCATTTTCGATTCCCTTGAAGCAGTTCGTTTTTACCTGTATTATATGGTACGTGTGTATTACTTATGCTGTCTCATGTTGTGTTACCGTGTTAGCGCACAATATCAGTAATGGTGATGAAATTTGTAATCCATTTGTTATTTTTTCTGGTGCAGAAGAAATGCTATTATTTTATCAGATATACACGCTTCACAAAGTTTTTTTTTTATCAATCGGCAATGCATTCAAATCATGGCAGGCAGTCTACACACGGGCCTGTGACCTTTAAGGCTGCCTAAATCTCCTGAAAAATTGTAAAAATGTTTATTGCACTCTAAATTGTGGAGCAAGCAATTATTATTACAACGTATTATGATATTATGTTATGAAATTTCTTCTACGCAATATGCACATTCATATCTACTTATTTCCTGAAGCTTTATATTCACACCAATACGCTCGCATGAGTGGGCCTGAGCATCGGATCGACGTCATCCCATCGAGTATGTTCCATATCAGCGATAACCGATCAGGGCCCACCGATGCGATGAGGGGAGAGCGGGGGAGACTGTGAACAGACATGTGGATGGTGATTAGCGGAATAAAGGGGCGAGGATTTCTCCATCCGGCTCCTAATTTCCTGAGCACTTAAATTATATTCGTCCGATATACTCTACCAAACGCCTTCTACAATAAACTACACTTCCAGGCGTCACTTCGTAGAATCATTTTATATTCGAATCTCTATTAAAAATAAGCCTTGTACTTTTCCGCAGTTATTTATTCTACATTCCCCTGACGCTTTCCAAATTTTTTTTTTAGCGGTAAAGACAAAGTGGGTAAATTATTCAGGTCAGGTGCTTATAACATAAAATTCAACAGTGGAAATGTGGCATACATCGGGTCAAACTGGACAAAATTTCAAAACACGCATCCAAGAACGCTCACGAAGTAACTTTAATATGGATGCCAACTCACAAATTGCCGAGCATGTGTTGGATAATAATTATATAATCACATTATTAAATAATAATATATAATCACATAATTGATTTTATCCCCGAAATTTTAAATGTTATACCAAAGGCTTAGAGATTGATGCAATGGAGCAAATGGAAATTATCGGAGAGTCAAGCAACTTTTGCAACGAGTATCTTTTTCCGCACCCCTCTCCACTCCTTTCCGAAAACATTTCCCTTTTTACAAGCCCCTAATCTATATTCCCCTACCTATTCTTAGCGGTGGTTACTATCGTAACAATCAGTAAATAAAATATAAACAATTGTACCTGTAGATGCAGCAAGTTGCGAAACGCGTTGTACGTTTACAATAAATAACTGAGGACAAGTACAAGGCTTTTTACTGTATGGATTTGCCTTCTACAAGTCCATTATGCAGGAGAAAGACTCTTGTCCAAACTCTTAACCCTTTCTCTCTATTGGCGTCCTCGTCCATTGCATGGCGTTGGACTGCAGCCTGGAGATCGCGGTGAGCCCGCCATACCAGCTCCATTGCAATCGGATAGGCCAATCAATTTAACCGCGTCACTCGAGCCTATTCCTTCTCTGCGCCTCTCGGCATTACTGAGAGTCGTGATCCCGTCGTAACATCAACGGGTCGTGGAGAAGAATCGTGTCCGACCCAGGGTTCATTCCGCTCCAACCCAATTTTTTTCTACGACAAATGGTTCTAAAGACGACGTTGGATGAAAAAAATAGCGTCGAGCATTGTTCTCTTGGTCGAAGAGATACCGATCTGATACGGACAAGTTTTCCGATTGACGGAGTGGTGAAAAAGGGGTCAAACAGCTGTACCTGCTCGCAGCGTCATCAGGGCTACGGGGACCCCCCTCGTAGGTCAGGGACACGAGGAATCTGTGGAACTCGGGCGCGACCGATGACAATCGGCCGAAAGCAATCCTTCCAATTTGTGGGCGGTCGCGGTTCTCGCATAGGCGTGGCATCGCCCGGACGTTAAAAAAAACATGCCTCTCTTTTTTCTATCCTCGGAGTGATCACGTTTTACGGTCGCCCGTGCGCCTTGGCAGTGATACATGATAGCTAATCCACGGCGAAAGTAAGCGTAATAAAAACGGATTCGATTTCGAATTTTTTTCGGTGCGAGCGGACATGAAGTGCTTAGCACGGTTTCAAGACCGTAGCGAGCCAGCTTCTATGAGAATGGAGGTCACGAAATGAGCCTGGTCTTCCGAAAAAACCCATAATCATCCTGCTTAAATTTATTATATCAGTGGGCCAACTTGTGCAATCAAGACATTTCATTTGTATCAGTTTTTATGGAATTATTACCGTGAAAATTGAAATATTTTCGATCGCCCGTATTGATTTCCAAATAATGGAGTGTCCTAGTCATTGCGTCAACATTTTAGTCGCATGTCTTTGTTATGCGATTGTTTCTTGGACGGAATATTTATCCTGTCTATTTTTCAAACATTTTTTTAAATATTTCGTACGAATCCATCTAAGTGATGTGTTCCAGATTCATGATGATCATATGACAAAGTATGCTTATGATATTGGATACGACACCCGAATTTTTTGTGTTTCGACCATTTTCCGCTCTTAGTCTCCAATATCTATACATTTCAAGAAGAATGTTTGTCTTTTTTTGCAAATCTACAGTTTTTATTCCCATCATGCTGAAATTTTGGAGACTAATAGTTCAAGGGAGTAAGAAAATTTTAGGTTATTTTAATAGATCTCAGGGCCCCAAAAGGTCCCAAAAAGGGACCCTTAGGTTGTGTACGCTACGTATTGGCTTTTGTGCAGTGATTTCACTTTTTACTTTTTAAAATTACTTCCGCTCATGATAGAGGGCTGGAATTTATATACAATGGCTGAAAGAATGAAGTTCTTAATTCTTTCAATCAGTTATCTTTTCCACTTCTTAACTGTCTGAAAATCGCGTTTTTAGTTGCAAAACGCACATTTTCCTCTGAAATGAAGAATACCATATTCGCTTGGCAACCAGATTTCGGTCTTTAATGCATTTAAAATTCATCTTGCTTAGTTAAGCTGATTTGAAATACTAAGCATTGGGGTTTTGTGCATCGGTTTATTGTTTCTTTTTTACTTTATGAAACTACTTTCACTCAAGACAGTGCGTTAACATTTATTTTTTCAGATACCCAAATAGAAAGAATGAAGATTCTCACTTATTCAATGTACTTTCTTTTACGCATTTTCCTTGACAGCCAAATACACACACAAAAATAATCATCATATACGTTCTCGATAACTCCTAAATGGAATAAACATCATAATTCTTTGTCTTTTACAAATCCAATATGGAATACATGTTCATTATTGATTGTGTATATCATTACACAAATCATAAATATCTTAAATCGAATTCTGAATAACCACTCAACAAGTAATTACTCTAATTATGTTCTAAACTATAATGTTATTTAGTCAGACTGTGTTTTTTATGGTGATTCCCAGGGGGTTTATCTGTTTTATGTGTAGCAATTTTTTGCCATTCAATACTTACCTCGAAAATCTTTCTGATTTGGTCAATTTTTGAGTCATTTGACTTATTATTAATATTATTCATATGAGATTTTGTCAAACTGTTTACTTGCTATTGTCTCACAATTGTTTAGGATCTCCGCAGAAAGAAATTATTTAAGTAAATTAAATAATCAATAACACTGTAGTCAGTTTTCACAACTACTTACTATCCCTTTTATATGATGGGCAATGAAGGAAGTATGATGCCGAGCAACGCCGGGTGATTCGGCTAGTATATTATGATTTTTAATTTCATTTCCAGTTCCCTTCGCAATACATCAGCCAAATTATTCAGATCAGACATTTGCAATACACGCACCTCCTTTTGATGGTCATACATATAAGGAATCTGTATATATTCTTGTAACCGCTTTTTCGTTCAGATCTTTTTCCTGACCAATGACAGGATCATTATTTAAAAAAAAACAATGGGTCCTCAGGGAAATCTCTAGTGCATATTTAGAACTGCGCTAGTTGATAGGCCTTGAACAGAGCGAAGCATTCACACTGACAATGAGAGGCGATAAAAAGTTCAGCAGTCGCCTCGTGCGGCTATTTTTGCATATCGCGATATCGGCGTGGACTCTGGGCTAATGTCACATTGTTGAAGGCCGTGGGCGCTACTCAGTCGACGGACTGGGATAAGTTAAGACGTCGAGCTTTTGCAAACGTCTAAGGCTTCCAATTTCCTAGCCATTGACCGGAAAAAAATCAGTAGTGGCCTTGATTGCTTGAATATTCAACGTGGACATATATATATATATGTTGAAACTGTGCCTCAAGAGCAAAAGTTATAAACGGCTCATGAATCACTGATTGAGCTCCCATTTCTTTTCTTTCTTGAAGGTCTCATGATTAACAGGATCGGTGGCGCCTCCGTCCATATCTTATGGGATCAGCCTCCTCCCGAGAGACAAGAGGAGCCATTTCGAGGTACGGATTAGTAAGAGATTGCAGGAAGATGTGGATGAAATCATCTCCTAAGGCAGTGGAGCCCGTTTCTCCGATCGATTTATCATTTTGAGTGGTGAAGATTCTTGACGATCCTCCGAATTAACTTAAATCTTTGGGTATTCTTGACCGTCACACTGGTAGGGAAAGGAAGTAGTTTTAATCAAGTATTGGAAACGCAATTAATGTAGAAAAGTGGACGGTAGAACGCCGGGTGGTTAAAAATCCGGCTAAGCTGCGGAAACCCTTATTTATAAATAATTATGACGTTTTCACATAATACCACTTAAACAGACGATTACTTATGCTAAAAAAAATTTTTCCAAACCAAATTCTGAGGCTCATTAATAAAAAATGTCTCTTATTTTTTTTCTAAAAAATTGATATTTTCTTTGACACACTTTTGAGACGATGCTTTTCAATACTTTTTTGTAATATTCCGGAGTCCTAATTTTCGTTTTAGTTGATAAGGGGCCTCATTTTAGGTAGGAACGAGGTCCTTTAAAGAACTGATTATTGGGATTTCTATCCTAAAACTGTTCCTGGCGTGCGATAACGATTTCGCGAAGAATTGGATGATTGCTGCCCTAAAATTCAAGCACCTTTTTATTTGAATTTGACGAAAGCAGAAATTGAATGTCATAATTCAGCAGTATACCGTTGCAATAGATACATCAAAATAACTTTAAATGTTAAATTGCGAATCTCATGAGCTCATTTTGGGAACGTAATTCATAAACTGCTCTATTTCGCTAACTTGCGTGTTTATATATGAGCCGTGGGTTATTTTTGGTCTGGTTTTTGAATGATAGTTCAACCCAAATATTTGGTTCAAGTAAAAGTGATCGTCAGGAGAAGAGTATGTCTATATTCAAAGTTGTTTTCATTTTTCTTTCCATTCAGAAATTTTGTCTCCTCATGTCTATTCGAAGACTTGATTGCGCGAAGGATTGGCTGCTGATGACTTTAATTTATCACGAGTTGATTATTAGAGGGAAAACAACCTAAGTGCAATCTTTCTTTGTCTTTTTTGACGATCCTGCGAGGATCGACCGGAGAAAACGCATGCCTGCAATTTATATTCACTTGAGCGCGGGTTGTTTATAGGGAGAGTTAGATTTCGACTTCATGCAGCCGTAATTTAAGGCGTCCCGCCGTCGGATGTCGCATATTTCGGCATTTAGCCCCTTGGCGGCGGGCGCATAATGGCCCGTGCACGTTTTGCCACGATTTATGAAGTGTGAAAAGTAATTTGTAATGCATGAAATGTTGCAGGATGAACTCGATACCGAATGCGCGCACTCGGCAACGAGAGAGAGAGAGAGAGAAATTGCCCGAGCTGAGGTTACTCTGCGCGTGTTGCAAGCCGAAAGGGAACCCTTTTTCTCGACAACCGGATTGCACTTTGAAAAAGCGAGCATTTTTTTTCTCGATGACGGCTCTTCGAGGGCCGAATCGTTGGAACTTCGCGGCGGTGGAGCTATCAAAGAGACGACCAAATGCTTTGGAAATTCTGCGTGATAAGTCTTCTTTATCCATCACCATATCCCGGTTGTTCGGGCCCGGGTCTGGCTGCATTAGCACAGTTCATCAGAGTCTCAGAGTTTATGATTTCAAAATTGATTTCGTGTGGTGGTTACTTTGCTCGCTTTCCATGCCGAGGGTCTGAGTTTGCGTCGTATCTGGGGCAGTGGAATCCAAATTTCTTGTAAGGGTGGGCCCATTGATCATAGAAGGGAGTACGTGGTTATACCTAAAATGGCAATCGCTTGCAATTTTCCCGCAAATTTTTATGAATAGAGTAGTTCTTTTGTGGAAATGATTTCCATTTTTCTTTTGCCTTGACATATCTTTACGATACCTCAATATTCACGATAATGAGACCAATGTTTGCGACTGCACAACTGATCCATCCAATGTGGCCGATTGCGAATTTAACGGCTTCAATACTACCCTGACCTATCGAATCGTACCGTTTGTGTTTGGTTGTAGAATAAAATTAATAGTTGAAGGCACAACTTTGTGGAAAATTGTCACAGACATGACGAAAATAAATATTAATAAATTCCACGCGTAAAGTGTGGAATGTACTTCAGTATTTTTGTCGTCATATATGGTCGTAGAGATCTAATGCGCTCATCATTTCGTAATCAGACTGTAGCCTTATACCTGAAACAACCACTATTTTCGTTCTGTTTCCTCTTTCCTTACTTTCCTTCGGAAATCACGACATAATGGACGAATTAGCGAGTATGTAGCAAGAATATCCACCAATTGTTCTAAAGTGAACGCAAGAAGCTCTTAAAACATACATTGGTTGCAGCAATGGATTCCACTCTATTTTTCCATAGTTTCCAATGGAAATCTCGATTTTCATTTAAATCAATTACAAATATTTGTAAGGAGAATTCACGTTAGCTCGTTATCGGTGGATAACATCGTAAAATTGCAACACTAGTTGGTGAGCCCGTTAGCGTGAAAGGAAAATCGGGGTTGACAAAGATGGCGGACAGGCCACGCCCACAAGACAGCTTATAGCATTGGCCACCATGGTAAGTGCTCTCTCCATCTAACTCAATGGTCGAGACACACAAATATTGTTGACCCGTTTGCGCCTTGTGTCAAGCCCTAACAAATGCCGAGGTCGGGCTTCTCTCCACCCGTCTTCCATTCCTCTAATATCTATGATTCTCTCCCATATCTAAATACCCACACGTGGCCACGGATCGACATTTGCAGGCGGCTTACGCTGTTGGTCGCCTTCCCAACTGCCAAGCATGTTTTTTAAAATTTACTTTAGTCTTAAAATGCAAAGAATTATGCTTTGGAAGATTTAACGCTTACATAGATTTGAAGTGTGTAGAATTGGCTGTTAACTTTTATGAAAGTACTAGAAATAATTGGTAAGATGTATCTATTTCATGTTTTGGTATATTTTTTGTAATCTGCTTCTACATACTACCCTCCGAGCGCCGAATGGGCGTGGGGCAGAGGGTGTTAGGACACCAGCCGTGTAAAGATGGAAGGGATAAGGTTTTTGGTAGGTGAAATGGTGACGTGTATTATGCGAGTGTTTTTAGCGGAGCTCAGTTTTTATTGTGGTCGCTTATTGTGCGCGGAAAGAACGTGTTTTCGTACCTATCTGTTCGGCAATGTATCTCTCTTATTTTTTCGCTTCTGTCAAACCCAAAGATGTAGTGAGGCGTCATGATAATACTCTCGGTGTCGCTCTGACACTCATATAATAATTATAGTTGTATCTCATCATACGGGTAAATTTATTTGATAGTAATCTCTCTGCATGCCTTTCCATTATGATTACCTTAAGGTTATTTGAGCGAGATTTTTCCCTAGTCGTAATGGAAACCACACACGTATTGCACGTTTTAATTCGAGCAGCAATACGAACCATGATTAAAATATTTCCTTACTATTGGTGCGATGATTTACTTTTATATGGCTGAAATTCTTTAACTTTCCTTATCTTTTTCGCGCGGTGCGTTTAAAACTCCTTCACAACGCAAGGTTTTTTGTGATCCTGAAGAAATTATTGCAGTGGAAAAATGATTTATTTTCCAATATGTTTGGGAAAAAATACAAACGACTCCATTTCTTTTGTGACGAGATATAAGTGTTAGAAATTCCTCATTTTTCAAATAAGGTCCCTCAGGAGTGCATTCATTCATGTACCATTTCCCACGTAAAAGGGCTGGTATTTTTCGTCATAAATCTCAGGGAGTAGTTGGTTAAGGGGTTGATATTTATACATCTTTGGGGGGGTGAAACTTTTTCTTTAAAATGAGACCAAATTAATTGGTTTCTAGGTAAGTTGATATTTCGGTCAAACTGTCTTAAACCTCCTGTTTAGTTGTATTGTTCCTTATACCTCGCGTGACCTTTGGGACTCCGTCTTCAGAAGAGAAAGAACACTTGTGCAATGCTACACTTTGTTGGCAACCCTCGACGATTTCATTACGTTAATCCATCGTCATGGTAAGGCTCTTATGATGACATTACGTGCCAAAACCATGATTGGTTATCAATAAAGTGTGGAAGTGTACTACATTTATTTCTCTTCTGAAGATGCAGTTTTCGAATTTCTACAAAATTAATACCCCAGCACTATGTCGTATGTTTTTAAAATTTTTTTAATTCAGATTTCTTTAATATTTAAGTTATAAAAATCCTGGTCCTACGAAGCCGAAGACTTGTATGAAGGTGCCATTTTAAATAAGTACATATATATACATGACAATACAAACTATATTAAAATATTTAAATAAATTGAATGAAAATGTTTTACATACATCATTATCAGATATTTATAGATATACAGATCCTATATTCCAATTAAAGATACATGTTTATAGATCAATTTTTTATCAACCACTGTTTCTTTTTTTGTTTCTAATTTATTTTTTTAAATTTTCTTTCCTCGATGTTGTTTCGGAGTTATGTAACTCTATTAATAATCTTATAATTTTGTTATTTCTCGAAGAAATGTGTTGTTAAACTCGTCTTTGGCTTCTTGCCGTATGAGATTCTTTATTTTGGCCGATATTTCGTTCAAAAGGAGGCATTCCTAGCGCCATCAGGGGTGATAATATAAAGCATCTCATCCTGAGAGAGTCCCGAGAGGAGTTTACTAGTGATGCATTTTTTTCAATCACTGTATTTATTTTATAACAGATACTTGTTTGCAAAGCCATGGTGCCATCTAATCGCCGTCCACATCAAAGGTAACCCATTTCTTCATTTCTAGAATTCCTTCGTAATATATGTATCTTTAAACTGCATATAATGACTTATTAATAATATTACGACTCCTGGTTATCTTATACAGCGAGATAGTCGGGCATTAAAATCCGACGGAATCAGATTATAAATACCTTATAAACGCATCACTATGGTCGGCAACTCTTTACAATTACAAATTAAAACCAACTTATGAAATTTAAAATTTGACTTCATAAGGGCTCTAGGAATTCTTTTGTTTGGAGAGGACACTATGCTGAGGGCCCTATCTTTATTGCTATTAGAGGCCAAATAATATTTTGCCTTAACACAATGTTTGTCGTTGCTACGGAGGCTTCCGAAGTTATCTTTTGTATCGGTAATTTTCGGGTTCTCCCCGCGTTGAACCATTTTTATGGACGACCGTTTTTCCGGCATTTCAGTCGGCTTCATCAGGTCTTAATGTTTATTATGTTTCGCTCTACCATACTGAAAAGCCGTTCTACCTAAGGCGATCCCTGTAACATAGTTCTGCTCAGTCCGTGAGAGGCTTAACGAACTGAGAAAGCGTTTTAAACGCCTTGGATTCTCACGAGAGACAAGGTGCTTACATAATCAGAAACGATTTCGCGATTTTAAGGCAGTTTAGTCATTATATTATCAATTTACATCTAATCAAACCGTTCTCAGCCGTTAAATTCTCTCGGAATTTTTGAGACGCTGCCCTGAGGGGGTCATCTTCGCGCTCGTCCTTTGTCTCGCCGGCTGCGTTTTTTCCCCCCTCTCTCGAGATGGTCCGGTTGACTACGTTGACAACTTTCGTCGGAGAAATATTGCCGCCGATTGCGAGGACGGGTTTGGGGCTGCAGTGTGTGGACGCACACCCGGGAAATGCAGGAAAAAAGTGAAAAAAAAAATCGGCGACGCAATTATTTATTCATTTATTTTTTCGTCATCAAAACGGAGGAATATTTTGCGGTTTTCGTCGCAGGTGGAGTCCGAGATTGGGAGGGAATAAAAAGTGTACCTGCACACACACGGAAGCGACCGTATGAAGAGGGAGACATTCCGGGAGTCACGCGAGAAGGAAATGCAGTCGTTGGAAGTTGGCGACAGACGACGAATGGCGCGCTCGGATGTGACCGGAGGACAAAAGGAATCCAGAACTCAGTGAGCAGCGATCACGCATGCATGCCTCAAAAAGCTGGCAAGAAGGGAAAGAATCGTCCCCCCCCCTCGACTATCCCCCATACGAGATCCACTAACGAAATCCCATTACGTCGCCCTGGAAACTGAGGGAAGAACGGAAGTGAAAATGATATCTGGGAAGTGCAGCGTCGTTGTTTCGTATTCGATACGCCGAAAATGTCTTGACGCACTCAAAATGTCGAAGTGACACGGACAACTTTCTAATTTTTGGCCGCGTATACACGGTCTGGAGATACAAATTGACTAGAAACTCACGGAATGCTGTATCAAATCGGTAAAAGAATACGTGATGTCTGATAGAGATCATGACGAGGCACAGTTGGCATCAAAAGGCCAATCTTTGAAAGTGGAGAGGGTAATGGTATACGATGTAAAATAGAAGACTCTGATTTCTTTGTTGAAACTAGATTTGATGATTGTGGGCGTGAAGTTACCGAATTCTTTTAAAAGGAATAAATATTTGACAGTCATCAATCCGAAGATTGGTTTGCGGCGGCTGTCCGCTCCATTTTCTTCTCTGCCAACCGTTTAAAATCTTCAAATGGCTTTATGGAAACGCCGTCACGAGGGCAGATATCTAAAATTTGATGGAACGTAATGCAACCATATCAAAGGCTTTGTTGTGGTATCCGTTTCTGAGTTAGAAAAGTTTGCGAAATATCCAGTATGATTGATGAACTACGATAAATACAATAATATTCGATTGAGTAATTAAAGTAGATCTCTTGAAGCATTCCTATACGTTATAGCCTAAATAATGCGTATACGATTATAATAATCGTACCTATTTGAAGGGCTGCACTGGAAGTGGCGATAACTCCGTAAGTTGTGCATGAGAAAATATTTTATTATGCCCAGTTGGCTCCGTAAGACTTATGGCCAGTTGCAGGAATGACACACATGTATTCCTCAGAGTTATGGGACCTCGTTAGGCATGGCAAACATTCAGTAAGCGTTGTAGAAACATTCGATAAATTTATTGGTTTAATAAATGGCTTCATAACTTATGGAATGGAATAATGAGCTCCTTAAGTGGCCAAGATGGCGGACGATTGATGAACCGCTGGGAGTTTTATTTACTTGATAAAATAGTTGTTTTAAGACGAATGGCCAGTTTGTTTACTCTGACCTAATAATTATCATGTACATTAGCTATACCATCGAAGGAAGTGCTGCTATACATTTTATCCATCGAAGGAAGATTAGATCAAACATTCGAAGCAATCAATTATTGGTTGATTAGTTGATAAGAAAACTGGTATAGGTGTTTCTGCAACCAGAAAATTTTTATGTGGTCCATAACTTCATGGATCTCATAACTATTAATTCCATAGCTATAAGTTCTTGCAACTGGCCATTAGAGGATGAGAGCAGTAACACGTTAAGAATTTGATGCTAAGATCACCATTTTGCGCTTAATAATTTCAAGGGCGATTGATTTTAATTAATGATTCAGAGTATTGTGAAAATTCAACATGAAATAAATTTAAATACGCACTTTTACCATGATCAGAGATCTTATTTCGAATACATATATGACATTCACTACGTTTACCAATATATCTCAGATCGATCTGACCGGATCAGCTCGATATGGTAAGTGCAACACTCAAGTGGGATCGATCTGAGAAGCGAGCTGACTCGGCCCGATTGCTCAGCTTGTCTGAGATTTCAGATCGATTGAACCAGCAGGTCGGTGGCGCTCCTCGTTATTCTTTTGTTGGTCATTGGGAAACAAAATAAAATCGTTAATATTCAAGTCGTGTTTTAGCCAGCTGTGACAGGAGTGCAGAAATGGCGAGTGATGGACCTTGATAATATCATAGCGCATCGCAATTCTACTTCCAAATTGGGCAATTTTGGTCAATCGAAATGCTTCTGAATATTTCTAACTCTGCACTTGTTTACACACCGGGTCAATCGTGCTTCAAATTATTGATTCGATAGACAGATACCGATATTTTCAGTTCGTGCTGGTAAACCAGGCGATCTGAGTCGGCTAGCTTGGAATTCTCAGATCGATCCAAGTTCACATCGATCTGAGATCTATTGGCAAACGTAGTGATTAATCGAGAGTAATGATATAATTAGAATTAACTCCTGTGAGGTTATTTTATTTTGATGTGTACCAAATGGATTTGACTTACCATTGCAGTGGAGGCCTTACTCTCACTTACTTGTATGTTCTTTCAACTTACCACATACAACAGTTATCAGCAGCCGATTGAACAAGTTATAAAATAAGCAATTTTAGCGATCAATTAAGGTAAATCGTAATCTTTAATCTGATTCTTATAGATTGAATGCAGTGTCGAAAGAGCGTAGGTGCAAATATTCACTGCTCGTAGAATTACGTCAAGGGTAACATATAGTAGGTGTCAGCCAGCTCATTAAGCTGTCTGTCTCGGATCAGATCTATCATAGTGACGGGAGAGGTTAATCCTCAGAGTTAAGCTAAAAATAGCATATTGCCAGACGGCGCCCTCGTCAAGAGCGAAAGACGGATCGGCAGTGAAATGTCTTGTCCAGCAATACGCTCAGATTTGGCGTAGGCGACGTGTGAGGAAAAGGACGGCTGCCCATATAGTTGTGAAACACATTCTATCCTTCTAAAAGCCACTCTGTTGTCATAGACACCAAAGAGCACAAATTAAAATCCTCTTAACTGCAAACAAACCGCCATATTCCCGCCCTTTTGAGACATAGGTTTTAACACGAACCACTTTAGCTAACGACATTTTATATTTGTTACTTGTTAAATATATATATGTTTTAAAATTGTTGACATGCCTATGACCTCTTTTCTTTCAATTATTTTCCTATCTAGATGTTGAAGATTTTTTTGGCATTTTTTTCCGATTTGATGATAGGCTTATCTAGGACACGCGGTAATCTCATATCATTAGTGGGATTCCTCTATTTTATGAATTACCCTGATACCTCTAGCTTTGCCATTAAATCAGGCGTGAAAAATAGTATTTGTTTAATAAATTTCTTGATGTTTCTTAGAACTAGAATTTATGCAATGCGTCTCATGGCCGTGTATGCGAGTGTTTCAATCAATCGTCGCAAGAATAATATAGGCAAATGATTACAAAAGGAAAAATAACCGAGTATAAGGAATTTATATAATGTGATACAGTTTTTTATAGTATTATTGTTTTTATGTAACATTTGTTATAAGCTTAAGGGTTTAGCTGTAACGTAATTCGTTAATGTTTGTTACACGATGGCGATTGCACAGAAAACTCGTAGACGAGCAAACTTGTTGTGTAAACCCCTGGCAGATGCCACTAATATACGACCATATCCATACGTATTATAACAGAAAGAACAGTTGAACTCTTCCACAAGATTTTATTTCCACCAGGCGTTGTATCTCTTGATGGCTCTGTGAGCTGAAACGCTCATTCTCATTCAAATATCCTGTGGAAAAGGGCAATTATTATTTCTGTTATAATATGACGATCTTTCTCCATTTCTCGCCTGAATCTGTTAATATCTATGCGCATTATTTCCTGAATATCGTAAGAAGAAAGCGCATACTCTGTCTTTGTTATTTTAATTTTGTTACTTATGTGCCTCTGTATATTAGTTTTAAGCATCTTCCGACTCATCCCCAGCAATGAACCATTCTGATGAAGTGGGAGTGTGCGTTAATGGTAAAAAGTACTCGTACCAATCGAAGTTCTCGTTTGCACTATTTGCATTATCATCCTCTGCTAAATCATTCATGGTTTTAGTCTCTCGGCTTGAGTTTGTCGTGATCTAAAGCAAGCGATGTTTTTCGTCGCGTATACAAAACTTGTTATACCCTTTAAGGTTTTTTTTGTGGCCCTCCCTATTATTATTTTGACGTATTATTAGTCCAATCAGAGGGTCGATTTCCTTCCACGGCATTCGATCGGAGAGCTTTCTCAACAACCCGATGGCCATCTATATAAAAAAAAAGCGGACGTGATTTGGAAGGTCCAGAGGAGAGATTTCCTCCACCCCCCCTGCTTACAATGGGAATCTAATTTTAGCCTTTGCCATTATGTGTTTTTTGTCCCAGGACGCGGTCCATTTTGTGGAAATTGTACTCTTCGTGGGTCAGATCGCTCGCTTCCTATGATCCCTTTATTTCTACGTCTTTAAATTTCAGGCCAACATGCACGTAACTCCCGGCGAACCAATCAAATTTCGTTCGGCCTCTTTTATAGCTCTTAGGAGTGAGAGGCTCGGGGACCGTTCACCAAACATTAATCGTATCAGTGTGAAGTTTCTGCAAAATCGACCATTTTTTTTTGAAAGTATGAGACAAGTAGGATTGTAAGCTTCAGAATTTCTTTCGAACCATATCGACGATTATAATTGAGAAAATTTTATTCGAGAAATGAAATCTCTGGAATGCTGATAATAATCTTTAGCCGGGAAATATGCAGTTTTACAACTGTAGATTTTGTAACTTACTTCTAACCTGTAACTTAATGTAAATCATACTTCCATCGCTAATGGTTGGAAAAACTAGTCTTTTTGACGAGTCCCAGAAGTTTTAGCAACCTTTCTATTGTCAACGGTTTTTCATGCTGGGTAAAGTAGTTCATTAGAGCAAGCAGCTGGTGGAAGTAGGAATCATTATCCATGTCGTCAGAGTGACAATTTTTTATTGTTTTGAAAAGTCATGTATGAAGTAGTTTAGCACGGAGAGCATACCACCATAAACTCTTTTGTAATGGCTCCAATACAACAACAACTTTGGTATAGCTAAAAATGACATTTGAATGCCTTTTTCACCGATACCCTTCTTTATCAGATATCATTATGAGTCGAAAGATTTCTGATCAAGCGCATAAAACTTGGTTTGCTCACCGTCCACCCCTTCAAGAATTTCTCTAATTTTGTCGACATCTAATATTTGCTATTTCTGATTTTCTTAATAGGACAATCGATAAAACTAATGGCGTTTTCTTAGGTTGCTTAATTTACGACATGAAGATGACTAGATCAGCTGTATCAAGTTAAAGAACGCGAGAAATGTAGTACTCCATTGGCCGCATTACGTTTTTAGCTCCACCTCGTGAAATCAAAAGGGCAATGAAATCGTCGCCAATGATCTGAACCACAGTACACAAACATTTAACGTATCAGAAGTGTGTGGCTTCCATTATTCGATTGTTTTTTATAACGAGACGAATTTCAGTCAATTTTAATTGATGAATCCTTTATAATATTGACTACATAATTTGCGAGTAATACTAACCGGAATAGTGTGACCAGATTCACAATTTTGATTTTCAAACCATTTTATTTTCGTTGATCTGGGAAATAATGTATCTATACAGCTCCCGAGAGGTTTCTATACTTACCTTGCCTATCTCTGGAGCGAATCTTGAATAAGCCCTCTACTTAGCTTTTATTTCCAAGAGGAACAGGATTATTTATCAAAACTCCAACTGGGTTTCCTATAAAGGAAGAGATATAAAATATATATATCGCCAGAAATGTCTAAAAAATCATGTGATTGTTATATTACAATATTTTCTCAAGTAAACCCTACATTTACATTTATTTCAAGGTTAATTAATTTATAAAAATTTTGGCAACGCAGTGCTGAACTTTGATGATGTCCTGAGTGACTGGTGTTTGATGTGAACTGAAGCGCTTTCCTGTTTTAAACACATTGAATAAGTTCTTTTTAGAAGTTCTCATACTACATAATAGTCATTTTCAGGACTAAATTGATCGCTGAATGGTGTTATTGTGGAGATCAGTACTATAACGCACTTTCTACATTATAATTGTATAACTTAATTACTGCTACACTGTCCTTATGTACAACCAAGCGGTGGACGAGAGGAAAGGTAGTGGGTTGTGAAGTGGAAGGTGTAGGGTTCGTTACTCTGATGTGGAATATATTTTTCCCATTTTTTTCATATTTTTTTCACTAACACCTTATAAAAATTTTGTTTTCATCATCGTAACTCGCTTTAAAAATATTTTTCCCCCAAAAATGATAAAAATTGAACGTTTGAATGAACGTTTCGTTGCCTACAAAAATAGACTCAGAATTTCGATCAGATCGACCGTTCAGACGCTAGATCTCAAAATTGTGAGAAATGATATGGAAAGAATAGTAAAAAAAGTAATTGATATAGATGATGGGCTAATGGCATTAAGAATAGGAACGTTACCTAAGGTCATAATTTAAGCATATATGCCTACTTCTGCCTAAGACGATGAACAGACATGGATTCGAAATCACAAAGGTATACATTAGGACTTAAAAACAACTAGTTTGTATATATTTTGTAGGTTTATTATATGTTTGTTTATAATAGTAAGCGTTTATTTTAGACGTAAGTGCCGCATTTATCAGTCGCTTTTAAGTGATATTAATTATTATTATGTGTCAACAAAATGTTTTAGGAATATTTACCGGGCCTGTTTGGGTTACATGAAGACCTTCGTTTTTTGACCGATGTTTGCCACTTGATCGAGGTGGTACTCTATTTTCAAACAAGCAATTTACAGTTTCTGAAATGTGCCTTTCTGTTTGAATTCCCACGGTATGTGTAAGTTCACTTCCAACGCTGTCACATGTATGACCGACCCCAGCGCCCCGATCAGCTAACTACTGTGTCTCGTATAAAATTTCGATAATAATAATTGAATTTCTCAAAAACCAAGTCGGTGACCTACCGTCATCTTTGCACTAATCAGTTTCTTAAATCCTTGTTTATGTCATATCCGTTTTTTGTATAAACGACATGGGTTTCAACACTCTAAATCTATATTTTATGTACCAAGGATCTGCTCCTACTGTACTACGTAATGTAAATATAGCTATTTTCGAATGCGATATTTGGAAAAACCAGGATGGAAAGGTGTATTTTAAATTAACCCAATCGATAGAGGGCCTTTTATTGTATAATTCCTACGAATATGAAGAAAATGACATGGACTTTAGTTTTCGGACCAACCTCCTTAAGAGAATCAATTCAGTTTTAGTGGAGTGTTTGAGACGTAGTTGGGCGTCACCAGTTGTGACAATGTGATGGGAAAAAACGTTAATCCCGTTGGTAGGTCTAACAATCGGAACGAAAATGTAGTACCAGGACGGTAACAACGGAGAAAAGTTTGCTGGGTGACCTATTCCGACACTTAGCTTGGTCATTAATAGGACGGTTGAAATAAATGTTGTTTCTTTCGATCACGTGTACGATTACGAGGAATGCAGTTCAGCTGGCACCGTACGAGCGTCTGACTCCTGGTGTCAATTTTCAGCTAAATCAAAAATTCCCGTGTAGTATAGGTGTAGGAAAGCTTGGTGGCATTGGACTGTACAGATAATAACATCAGAGAGAGGAAACCATTCAAGAAAGGAAAGATAGAAATGCTAAGGGGTTAACTACCTTACCCCTTTGGTACATTTATCCACTAATCAACGTTTAAATTTCCCTCGGTGACTTGAAATTCTGAGTTGACGAGTGCCATCACGTTTCGCATGGCCTATCTCGTGACTCCAATATACTATGTAATGAGTGTTGATATTGGAGCAAATGGAGAAACGTCTGATTTTTACATTGGCCGCCGACAACGACTCCTACAACTACATTCTTGGTTTACTAAAAATTACATTTTACCTTCCTCCTTCCTTACTTCTTTACCGCTACCCTTCTTTATCAGATATCTTCATGACTCGAATGGTTCTTAGTCAAACGTATATCATTTGCAAACGTTGCATGTAACAAATGATGTGGTACGAAGTCACTCGCACGGGTGCCTATACACCAGGGTTGAAATTCGCTATGAAAAAATCATTTGACTTGACCGGGATTCGAACCCGGATTCAACCCTGGTGTATATGCACCCGTGCGAGTGACTTCGTACCACATCATTTGTTACATGCAATGTTTGGAAATTTGTCAATTTCGTCGTTTTAACAGCGACGATGTTGGGTTTATCCACCACGACAGTGGCTTTGTAAGCACGACTTCGTCTCATGTGCTACAATGTAACTTTTTAGTTGTGGTCCCAACGAATTCTCCATATCCCTTCCCTGTGTACTAGAAATGGGCTAAGTCGATCATTTTAGTGATTCAATCACTTTGATTCGAGTCATTTAAAAGATTCAATCAACTGATTCAATCATTTGATTCATTATGACTCGTAAGTCAGATTGATTAGATGAATCACGAGACTCACGTGAATCGAAAGACTCAAATGAATCAAGATTGAAGAGACTCAAACACTCGAATGATGCTAATTGATGCCATCAGTATATTTGAATAATTGATTTCGAATAATTGCTATCGTGCTTAGAAGTTTAGGAAGGCTGATTGATTTCCGTATTCCACAAATTTTGGATCCGCAATAAATTGAAGATTTCCAAATACTATAGTCACGAGAATATTTAGAGAGGCAAAACTGTCACAGACTCTGAATTTAAGAAGAATAACGTCAAACTATGCACATGAAAATTAAATCACTAGCTCGGACTAAACAAATTAATGTGCATGAATGTTTTCTGATCTGCTGTATTGAATTCCATTCAATTAGGAGCTTTCAACTGAGCTAGTAATTAAAATTCTTATCAAGTTTACCAACTGTAATGAATCGCTGATATTGTAACAAGGGTTAAATTTCATCGTTTTTAAAATGAGCGCCTTGTCTCTAACTATGCTATACTAACATAAACTCACTGATCAAATATTAATAGATTTATGCCCATGAAGATATCTCTCAGAAATTTCATGACTATACATAACGAATAACGTACATGTGAATATGTTTTTCCACTAAATATCACATTCAATCACACGGCAGACGGAAACACAAAATCATTGAATGATCGAATCATTTTTCCGAAATGAATCATGAGTCATTTGACTCACTTAGTGATTCAATCATTTTGAACGAATCGATCATGAACGACCCAACACTACTGTTTATTGGCCCATAGATTCTCCTCAGTGTTCTGCTTTCTAGGCTTAGGTAGTTCAGCAGATTTGGCCGTCATTGTCCATGTTTCACTTCCGTATGACAGAACTGTAGGCATAAGGGTTTTATAGAGTTTGACCTTTGTTTCCCAGTACACATTTCTAGACTTAAAGACAGGAAGTAGGGAGTAGAAGGTACGGTTTGCTTCATCTATTAGCTTCCTTATTTCCTGGGTCCCATTGTTGTCCGAGGACACATTGGTACCCAAATAGGTAAAGTTGCAGTTCCCAATGGTGATGTTTTGCCCAAGATTATCTACCATCTGTTTGAAATTAAAGGCAAGTAACTGTTGACATATATATAATAGCTGCCTAATTCTATGGATTCTACTCAATTTTACAGTAGTTTTCTTCGGAAATGCGGATTATTTTTAATTTTACTAAATAAATAACAAATGCAAGGAGAATGCACATTCAAGAAGTAGGTGCATGGTGATTTCTAGTACGCTATCGATGGAAAACAGTAGAATTGCAAAATTAGTGCGTTATCCCGCAAGTAAAATAGGGAAATGAGGATCAACGAAGATGGCGGCCTGGCTTCAGCTTCTAGCATTGGCCAGCATAGCAAGCGCCCTCTCCGTATACCTCAATGGTAGTAACTGTGTGAAAGGAGGAAAGCTCTCAATTCATTGGAAATTTTTTCACGCTCTTATTTCCCAATGGAAAGAGGGAAACGTCTTTACCGAACGTCTGAAACGTTTCTTTTCTTGCTCGTGGAGAACATCTAAATCTACATACTACTCTGCGACCCGCTACATGTGTGTGTGGCAGGGGTTAATAGGTCACCAGACGTGTAGAGATTTAAGGTTTTTGGAGGGGAAATAATGGCGTGTATTTAGTGGAGCTCAGTTTTTATTTTGGTCGCTTAGTGTGCCCGGGAAGAACGAGTTTTTGTACCTATCTGTTCGGCAGTGCATCTCTCTTATTTTACCGCTTCAGTCAGACCTAAAGATGTAGTGAGGCATAATGATTACATTCTCTGTGTCGCTCTGAAACACACCAGTTCTGAAGTTCTTTAGCTACCTAAGCCTAGCGTGTGGTATCCGAATCTCTAGGGGCCCCCACCTTAATCCCTCTAATAGTTGTGAGAGGTCGTTCGCTCTTGGCACCTTTCAACGAAGCGTGCTGTTTTTCTTTGTATTTTATTAATTTTTTTGGTTAAATCTTTATGACCAGGGTTCCACATACTCGTGGCGTATTCAAGGAGTGGCCTAATCAGAGCGAAGTAGCATCTTTCTTTTACTTTTTCATCCGAGCACTTTTTTATTATACGCTAAGCAAAACCTAGTTTCTTTAATGCTGTTCCGAATATGTTGTGTGTGTTTCCCACGGTATATCAGAAGTTGAGGTAATTCCAAGATATTTTACTGTACCTGATGAATTTATGTTTACTCCACTCACAGCATAGGTATGGAATTTGTGTGATGACTTTCATAGGAAGTGAACAGCAATGCATTTAATGATATTCAATTCTAACCCCCACTCCTGGCACCACGAATGAACGTTGTTAAGGTCCGATGACAGAACTTCTGAGTCCGCGTCTTCGCTCATTTCACGGTATTTAACTGAATCGTCTGCAACTAATCGTAATTTACTGCTAACACTAGAACTTTGGTCATTAATATAAATAATGAATAACAGAGGGCGGGTCACACCTCCCTGAGGAACACCGGATGTGACTTTGACCATATCAGAGCTAAAACCAACATTAACTACTTTTTGTTTTCGATCACTGTGAAAGTCTCTTATCCAATTCACTATGATTTTCACTAACTCCCCATGAATGCAATTTATAAGTAAATGAGTTTTTGTGAGGAACTTTGTCGAATGCCTTCTTGAAATCAAGGAATATCGCGTCGACTTGATTTTTCGATTCGCCTGATTTTAGAATATCATGAAGGAAGAGCGCAAGCTGTGTTTCGCGGGACTCTCTTTGACTTTTTCATGCGAGGACCTTCCTATTATTCGCTTAACAAAACCTAATTTCTTAAAGCTGTGCCGCATATGTTTTGTGTGTGTGTTCCCCAAGATAAATCAGAAGCAACGGTAATTCCAAGATGTTTCACTGTATCTGAAGATTATATGTGTAGTATCCGAGTCTCTCGCGGCTCCCACCTTAATCCCTCTAATAGTTGCGAGACACACTAATAGTTGTAAGAGGTCGTTAGCTCATAGCAGCATTTAACGAAGCGTGCTGTTTTTCTTCGAATTTTATTAAGGTTTTTTTGTTAATTCTTTATGACCAGGGTCCCAAATGCTCGCGGCGTATTCGAGGTGTGGCCTAACCAGAGCGAAGTTGCATCTCTACTTTACTTCTTCATCCGAGGACCTTCCTATTATACGCTTAACAAAACCAAATTTCTTTGATTCTGTACCGCATACGTTTGGTATATGTGTTTCCCTTGATAAATCAGAAGTTAAGGCAATTCCAAGATGTTTAATTTATTTATTTATTATGTTTCAAGTTCGACCAACAGAAAAATTACTGGACAAACATCATATATTACATACAATCAATTTGAAGTATACAAATGCGTATAAAGAGATGTGCTTACAACATGAGTTTATAATACAATATTGTTCAGCTGAGAACAGAATTGGCTTCTCTCTTGAAGCAATTCAAGTTCATGGCAATTCTTAGTGAAGGTTTGGCATAATCTATATAATGTTGAGTTTTTCCTATATTTTGTTTTAACATTGTATGAATAACATGCCCTTTTTTGGCCTTACATCAACTTTTGGTATTAAAAATTCATTTTACTCATACACTATATTACATACATGCATACATACCAATCACGCCGTTCCCTTCCAGGGTAGGCAGAGTCACAAAATTTCACTCAAAAACACATAATTGTACACCCAACTCTGCTTCAATAATTTCCTCCATACTGATCTATCCTTTCAAACCTCTTCGTTTAATTTTCCGGAATACACTCCTTCATACATGCCCTCCTGTTTTTAAGACTCCTAATATTACTCCTCCTAAGAATTTCCTCAACCACAGCTTTCTCGGCCTACCTCCTACCTCTCGCTCCATTCATTCCACTCTCATATATCTGTTTCGTTATTCGACTCTCATCCATTCTCTCAACATGGCCAAAACAACGAAGCACACGTCTTTCATATATGTCCATTACTGGAGCATCTAACTCGCATTCATTTATTACCCTCTCATTATTGACCCTATCCATTCTACTTTTGCCGCAAACATTCCTCAGATAACTCATACCCACGGCGTTTGGTCTACTCTTATGTCTATCCTGACTAATCCATGTTTAATTACCATACAACAAAGTGGGGAGACACTTTTGTACACGGCGATTTTCGCTTCCTTAGACAGGCACTCATTCCTTGATATGCTCCGCATGCTACCTACCACTTTCCTTCCAGCATCCTTTCCTTGTCATACATCGCCATCATAACATTCAATAACTACCCATTCACTCCATAGTCTCTCATAACCTTCCACAACTTCTTTCTATTTACTCTGTCTTATGCCTTCTCTAAATCGAAACGCACAGTACACTTTCTTTCGGCGATTTTCGCTTCCTTAGACAGTCACTCATTCCTTGATATGCTCCGCATGCTACCTACCACTTTCCTTCCAGAATTCGCACGTTTCTTTATCTCCTCATCTATCCATCCATCTTTCGCAAGCATCTTACCTAAGTACACAAAATCATCAAATTGTTCAATTTCATACTATATATTTACTAATTTTATTGTATTTGAAGATTTTATGTCTACTCCACCCACAGTATAGGTATGACATCTGTGGTCGGTAGGACGTTCCTCCCCGTGGCCTCTCTCTGATGTAAACTTCTGCTCACAGCGTGGTCTATTATTCGATGGAACGTCGTTGCATTATTCATGTCGCGGCGTGTGTCCCGCTCCCTCGATCAAAGGGACTCGCGATAGGAGTTGTGCTGCAGCCGTAGAGTAATCATAATCATCGTCTGTGTTTTTCGCTTTTTGCGTGAAGATTTTTTTCTTTCCAGGATCGACTGACCCCATTGGAAAGGGAGTGAGTGAGCAATCTATTCGGAGTCGTACGCTCCTATTTCGGCTATCAAGAGTGCCTATCTAGTCTAGGGCTATTATTATTCTGGGATTGGGGGTCAAGGTATAAAGGTAGTCGAACGCTGGAATTCATATTACTCACATGCAATTTTCATGAGCCTTGGCTCTCCTCCCCACCTTATCCATTCAATCCATCAATTCTGGTTGCCCAAGAATTTGTGCGTGAAATTGCACCAGCTGTCTCGAGTCTGGCAAACCTGAATTAATTATATCGGCACGGAGGTATGTTACCTCTTTCCTCTAAATCACGTTCACAAAACTTTTTCTCTTGTGTTCCCAAAGAAAATGCTCGTTAGGAGTCCTGTGTGACGAAATTGCGCTGCCGAGAATGAATCACGCTGTTATAAATTTTCGATTTTTAGAAGGAAAGAAAGGATTTGTATTACGAGTGAGGTAATAATTCATTCGCTCCTTGAGTTCTGCGAAAATAAACAAAAAAAAATGGTTTGGCTGAAGGTGTCGCCCACACGAAAGTACCATTACGATAGTGTGTTAACCATCATGAGATATCTTGCCTGCTTCACCTCGATCATCTCGTTTCTACAGTCCTTTTCAATCTTTCCGAAATTGTTTTCTGCCGCGCATTTTTTTTCAGTGGTATCATTTCACGTTGAAAAATGCTGAGGTGTTTATATTGTCCATCGAGGTGTGACGGAGTGTGAGAAAATCACCGGTGCGTTGAAGGAGTCGAAGGTGACTTGTTTGATGAGAGAGGAAACGTAACATTGCCATGGTCATTTTCGACGATAGAATTGGTGGATTGCTCGAACGAAGTGGAAACCATGGCCTGGAAAAACCGAGTCCCGATGAGCTGCGGACTGAATTTAGGATGCAAGAATATGTCTCCGTCGCTGTCTTGAGATACCATTGATTGTAAATAACGAAAAAAGAAAACAGTTTTATTCCACCAATTTATTTTATGGTGCTACCAGTTTCGGTTCTTTCTACCAGTTCAGTTCTTTAGGTACCTGAAGATGACGCCACTACGTCGGATCTTGTAGTACCTGAAAATAAATTGGTGGAATAAGACATAATTTCATGTTTTCATGATTTACAATGAACTTCCACAGTGTTGAGCCTGAAACCATTCAGATTATCGTTGATTGTCTTTATTGAATAGCTGGAGGTGTTGTCCTTTTTCATAATTAATTATGAATGAAAACTCTGTGTAAACTAACACCAAGAAATATCGATTTGCGTCGATGAACCACTCACCTCATCACCTCATTGGTGACAGAGTCCATAATAATGGATGAAAATGTTGTAATTAGGATACCTTACGGGAGAAGGAATAAATGGCGACTCGGTCGCTGAATCGGTCGCGACGGGTCTAATGGACCCGAGGACCTTTTCATTAAAGATATGTTACTGAAAATTTTGTCCTATTGCTTTATCTATCCGTCTAGTTCCCTATTTTTCATCGCTTTATCTGGGAGGTGAGCGAATGCTTAGGGCGTTTGCGCCATAAGGGAGAGGCAAGGGAGGAAAGGTGGAGCAAAACCCGGCGTCGGCTTTAGCCTGCTCTTAACGAAAGGCGCCTATGTTTAACGTCTCATCCGACAGACGGAGTACAGCACTTGAAGTGCTCTCCACAAGACACTCAAGTAGGGATAGGGTTTCCTCTAAAAAATACCCTCTTCTGCAGGGATTTGAACCCTGGCCGTCCATTTGGTGAGCCAGTACTCTTGCCACAACACCAACCTGATTTCCAGGAGCTTATGATCAGATGCGTTTACAAATAAACCAAATAATTCTCTCTTTTTGACCCGACGTGACAGTGAGCCTTTCAAGTCTTTTGCGATTTCGAACCGAGGCGAACGCTAGTGTTGCACCTTAGAACGAGTCTTTTTCTCAAAGTAGCATTAAAACATATGTTTCATTATAATGAGGTATGAAATTCGCATTTTGGAATTCGGAAATAGGAATCTAATTATAATTTCATAGTTGTTTTGCCCATAAGTTGCCGATAATGTACAACGGGAAGACTATAGCGAAAAAATCTCTGTGTAATTGCTTGACACTCAAGAAATCCATGCGTTAAAACTAGCAAGCTATTCCAGCTGGTCATTCTTCATGGAAGTTCAGAATTGTAGGTCACCGCGCTTCACTTCTCGTGATATTTATTTCGAATTTTCATCATAACTCTTGGATTGATGACTGGAAGAAAAACATTCAAAGATACTATCATTTGATTCCTCAACCAAAATATTTCTATCCTCTCAAATTATCTGCTCTGTTGTAATTCCTAATGTCCGACGGGGAACTTCGAGCTGAAAAAAATACAATTTTCGACGGTTTCCATGGAAAATAATACCCATTTGATATCCAAAGGACCCACCATGTAGAAAACGAGCGAAAGTATTGAGCGCCAAGTCTTTCAGCGAAAGGAAGGCCTTCCACTTGCCATAGGCTTTCTTCCATAGCGTTTCGGAAACAGTAAGATAAATATTTTTGGGCGAAAGTAAAAGTTTTTCCGGAATGAGATCTGATACTGTTCAGTATGGATAAAGAATTTGAGACATAATTTCCTCGTGAGATGCCGTAAAGGTAGGCCAGGTTTACCCAGATGGAAATATTAGGTAGATTAAACTAGGTGAAATTATATTGTAAATAGGAGAAAATTAAATAACCTTGCGTTTTGTGCCCAGTGCTTTGTTGCTGAAAAAGCTTAACATGAGACTTACTTTGAAGATGGGTTTTTCCAATGAGTTTCAGCTGAACTGTTTAATAAGGACGTTAATTGGGTTATTTTTACTGCATAATTTTTAAAGAAAATTTCAATATAATCCCTTTTGTAGTATTTTCTTGTTAACTTTTGTTATATACGTAAAATTTTTATGGTAATAGCCTTTGAAAACTATTTTCACTATTTCCGGTCGTATGGCATTGCAATCACATAGCAGAATGCATTCGAGTTTGTCTTGTAAAGAATTAAATTTAGTTTGTCTGGTAAAGAATTAAATTTAGTTCCAGGACAGTCCTTGTAGGGCAGAATAGGGTGTAAGGGCAAAAGAGGGAATGACAGTGTTTGCCAGTTAAGTGGAATTTTAGTGTTTGTTGAAGAAAATATTGTTAAAAAAAATAAAGCATTGTGTAATCTCCGATGTGTTAACAATATCTCCATGCAGACCATCTGGAAAGCATAGCGAAAGGCATTTGTTTGGAATCCGCTCATGCTTAAGTTGTGGAATTTGATGTACTTGTTTTCATTTAATCAAATTGTGTTTTAGAAAAAAAGTCATTTAATTATAAACTTCATGTCTGTCAAAATGTGCATTATTGACTCGAGAACAGCTGAAGAAGCTTAGACTTTGGTTGTTGCAACATTGGATCAGAAGCATAAGAAAAATTTTTAAACTAAATATTTATCAAGTTTGGACCTCAGTTTCTGCCTAATAAAGTATTTTAATCGTGCACTGCGGAATGGACTTCTGTATACATTCGAATGGTTGCGATAGACTTTTAAGCAGCCAACTTAGAGATAATGGACAAAGCCTAGAGGCTATTCTTAAATTTGGCTTTTGTACCCATGACCATTCAAAGTACCATTTCTTAGCCGCTTGTTTTCTTCCTTAAAGGATTCACATCGTTTTCCGGAAGAAATTTCTATTGCTTGGCAATCACCATTCGCGTATTATACAGTGATGGCTTGAATGACGACGGACTCGTTGAGTCACTGCCCCAGTGGCTAACCTAAATATTTTGTGTAATTGGATGAATTGCTTCGTAATCGGGAGGGTACGTACATTCGCGAACAAAGCTGAAAAACTCTTAATTCTATTACGCCTTAGGCTTGCTGTGGTTTGGTACCTCAAACCTTGCAAAAAGTTGAGAATGATAGAGCGAAGTGTTATTTCCGGGACGTATTTGCTGATGTTCGGAATTTCTGCGGAAAGCCTCGATTTTCAGCGGTATTCCTATCGTGCGAACAAGTTTGATTAACAACTTCGCTGCTAGCGCCTCACGAAGGTATGTGCATGTTTATTGATCATCATGAATCACATGAATTTAATATGTATCGCATTTAGATGCACCTTCTTCAGAGCAATCCTTGAAAATGGGGTATTTTCTAATGCGTCTCTTTGGGACTGTTCAATCATTTTTGTAGAAAACGTGCTATATTTCGTGCACAATTAATCGGTTGTACCGGGAAATAAAGTAGAAGGATTTTTTCTTAAGGAATTTTCCGTCGCGTTAAATGATAATTTTTTTTAGGAAGGCGAAAATTGTATTTCTGCTTCCATTCTCCTTACTGGCGTGGGTGTAACATGTCCGAAAAGCTATTTTAGGTAATGTATGATCTCAGGTTTTCCCGGTGTATCAGTTGCAGGAAGGTTTCTCGGGTTTTCCACCGGTTGATATTCTGCATCTCTCCCAACCGGTTGATATTCTGCATCTCCCGGGAGAGATGCAGAATATCAACCGGTGGAAAACCCGAGAAACCTTCCTGCTATTTTAGGTAGTTTGAGCGAAACATCATTTCACTGAGAAATCAATGAATTAAGTCTCATTTCGAAGAAAAATATCTCTTCCTTGCAAACATGCAAAAATATCATCCCCTTACCGAACTGCTTTCCGTGATTTTTGGCGAAAAATACCAGCCCTTTGACTTGGGAAATGGTACGTATATAACCTCCATAAAGACCTTATTTAAAAAAAGAGAAATTTCTAACACCTACGGCTCGTCAAAAAATTAACATGTGTAGATTGTTATTTTTTTAACTATTTAAAAACGTAAATCTTATAGTCACCGCTGTATTTTTTCTGAATCGTAGAACACCTTCCGTTATAGAGGAGTTTTTATCGTACCGCTTGAAAAAACGAGTAAAGTCAAAAACATTTAACGATGTTTTCCTTTCGTTTGTATGAATTTCAGTCATATAAAAATATATTATTGCACCATTCATAATACAATATGAGATTCACGTGTCCTACAACTGCTGAAACTAACATTTTTACTTCGAATATGGTCTCCATTATGACTAGGGAAATATCTCGTTCAAACTACCCAAATGCAGATTAACGAAGGTTTGAAGAAGACTCGCTGCTAACGAGGTGTGAGGTTATTGTTTATGCCAGGAGAAAGGGCATTTGAATATAATATACTAATTATTATTGGGTACTAAATGTAGCCCCTAGCAATTTGAACCAATTTGAACAGCAGATTAATGCTAGATGATGTCTGAATGTCAGAAAGAAATGATATTTTGCTTCGGTTGTTTTTGAGTAGGTATATGAGATGGTAAAATAGAAATGAGTTGCGAAAGGTTGTGAGTGACGATGCGATGAATGAGCAGTTATGAAGGATATGTATAATGATAGTGATGCAGGTGTCAGAGCGAGTGTGACCTAGAGTGCGTTACTTCTACTTATTACCTTGCAAGCCACCGCATTGGTTTTTGGCAGGGGGTGATTTATCACCAACATGAACTAGAGTGAAGAAATAAACTTTAACCAACGTGCACCACACTATGGGAATGCTACAAATGCTACAGAAACTACTAAAGTATTCTATAATATATCTATGTAATCGTGACACAAGAGTCAATTAAGGATCATGTGAAGCGTGATGTTAGCACTACGTGGCAGATTCAGAAACTTGCATTAGGGGGTATATGAATAAATCAGCTATAGTACCAGACAACTAACCTACTTCAAAGTACATATTAACGTAGCCATTATGGTCTCTTATCGATCGCGGGAAAAATTACATTTTTAACCTCTCTGTTCTACAATCAATTTCTCTTCTTTAATTCTCATGAACTTATCTACCGTAGTATGTTTGAGTTCGTAAGATATTCATAACTTCTTTGGAAAATAAATTGGTTTTGAATTTGCATAAAAGATCGAGTTGAATTTTCACGATTCCCATTCAAGTTGCCGCCAGAGATCAGTGACACTGACGAGATCATCTTAACGGCCTTTTACGTATCTTGCTGATCTTCTCTGCACGCGTTCTTACTCTATTTTTTTCTAAGCCCACTTCATGAGGATCCCAAATTCCAAGTGGTGTCTAGCAAGGGTTAAGTAGCTGATTTTTCTAACTTTATCGATGCTCTTTCCAAGTGCTCTTTTATCAAATGCTCTTTCAGCCTGAAACCATCTCTCAAGACATTAGTGTCATTTTTTGTAGATTTTTCCTTTTCCTTTTCATGAATAGACAAATATTGCGATATTTTACTTCTTCAATAGTTTTAATTGAATTTGATATCATGGTCTTTTATTTCTGCACTCTTTCTATGGTTTCAAAAGAACCCACTTGAACTTACTCCACGTTTTACGTCGAGCTTCATAATTTTTTCTCTGACGGCGATACTTTCCTTAATACCCGTATCTTCTTCCATGTGATGATTTCCTCAGTTCCAATGCAACTGTTTATTTTACCATGTGTGCCCTCTTTTTGAACGACACGAGGCCCCATACCATGACCATACACAGTCCCGCGGGAAAAATCAGCGACCTTTTCGTACGGGCAAAAGACCCAGTCGATCTGAAGACGACGGAAACCTACCAAGTTCTCTGTGGGTGTGGCAAGGGCTACATCGGGGAGATGGGACGCGCAATAGAGAAGCTTCTCAAGGAGCACCGGCGGAACCTGAGGCTTGGATAAACGGAAAAATCTTCCGTAGCTGAGTATGGTGTCACATGTAGTCGTGACATAAACTTCGAGGGCGTGAAGTTGCGGAGTATTCTTCAAGCCATTGGGGCCAGGTGACGAAGGAAGACGAAGGAGATCTAGATGAAAATTAACAATTTTAATCGTGACGCGGGCATGTACCTTAAGTAAGAGTTGGTTGCCAATCCTGAAGGAAGTGGAACGCACTACACCGTAAAACAATTTTGACAAAATACGGAAAAAAAATCATTTGACACTATATCTGCCATCAATTTTTATCATATTTTTCCAGTAAGTCATACACCTTGAGAATCATTGTAAAAATACAATAGTTATTTGAACAGTGATTGTTATTTTGGAATCCCAATAATTTGAAAACGATGAATTTTATCGTAAAATTCCAATGAGTTTCAAACGATGAATTTCATCGTAAAAAACCATCATCTTGAAACGGTAAATCTTATTGTAAAATTCCAAAAGTTTAAATCTATCGAAAAAAATCCTGGCACCAAATCTTGACCAATCATAGGACCTCCCGCTAATTATACCGCCGCGATATTCCGGACCGCACGAGATATGAGCATCAGCTTCCCTGACGGTGAGGCCGGTGTCGGACCTCGAAACTTCGGGAGAAAAGGGAACAACTCACGCGGACGGAGACCCGAGATAACTACATTCGACCCGAGTCTTGTTCGGATATATATTATACTTTCCGAGTTGTTCATAAATGCATGAAAGGGACAGTCTCGGTGCGTCACTTTGAGATTCCATGGATACAATTATAGTAGATGTTTCCGTAAAAAGAGCATCTAGCAATCATGTATATAAACTCGGTTTTTTTTAGCGTTTTACGACGCTATCCGATGCCCAACCGCCCATTGCTCTTCATTCATCCGCAGGCCTTCTGGCAACTGCTTTCCTCTTATTGCCTTTTCTATGCCTTCTATCCTACTAATCCTGGGCTTTCCTCTTTTTTTCTACCTTGTGGATTTCACATTAAAATTTGCTTGGGTAATCTCTCGTCCGTCATACGTTGTGTGTGGCCATTTCACACAAGCTCTTGTTTTTAATGTCATCGACAGTTTTTTTAATGTCATCAACATTAGGTGACTCCCATATTTCTTACTCTCTCATTGGTGGTTCTTTCCCGTCTAGATATACCCTAGCAATCATCCAGACGAGATCTAGCAGTCATAATTTGTTTTATAAGCATTAACTATGAATATATATATTATGGATTGTGATCTCTTCGCCAAAAACTGTTGTCTAGAATTCCGTGAAAAAACAAATTTTTGGAAAGTGGTGCCGCCTAGCGATGAAAGACGGAAGTTCAAATGTAAATACAGTCGACAGATAGTAAGTAAACACGGCTTATATAAAAAAATAATCACAGGTTTTACCATGAATATGCATGGGTTTTACTTACAATTAATCATAATGCAGTGGGCAGTGGATAAATAATGTAGTACTACACGCGGGACGTAATTATACACTTTTTTAATGTCGTTCGGTATACAGATATATTTAACTCCTCTCCAAATTTAATTACAAAAATGCACAATTAACTTCTTTGCATTTCGTGAATATCGCCATACGTAAATTCAATAATAATGCGAGGTGACTTCATGAGTATTCCCAATGGCCATCATTGCAGTGTAGGTAAAAAGGAATGCACTTCCCGCCGCCTTGAACAGATACTTATTTTTCAATCCAAGTCTCCTATTTTGGGTCCTCGTAGACGCATACCCTGTTTTGCAGCATGGAACGAAGCAATTTCTGTTTTAACAAGGCATTCTCAATTCTTTAATTAAGCCGAACGGGCAAAATGCATTCAAATTAGAATCAGATTCTAGCAAACATCATCATCTGTACACGATGGACGTTTCATAAACCTCTTGCACATTTTCTTTAATAGATATCTCCTCTCTAGCATTTACAATGTAACATTTAGATCACAAAAATAGCAAGATATTATTCAAAGCATCAATTAATTCATATCTCTTCAATCGTCATTCAGTATTCACAACAGTCTCACGTTAGCAACAATTAACTACGTCTATTTACAATAAAAACTGAAAAGACTAATCGAAGTGGCGCAAAGGACTGGGTGAAATAAAAGTGGAATGTCAGGAAACACGTAGCCTAGGCAACAATATCAAACATCCGAATCCATATTATATATTCATGGCTTTAAAATTGCGGAATGGAACACTGGGTGGCAACCACAGTGAGTTTAGCTTTTACAGTCGCTTAGAAGTAATACCGCTTCTTTTTTCTTCTCATACAATTGAAGATTTACTCTGACGACGTGGATCGATTAGCGGTGATGATGGAGCGTTTAAGGGAATATGGGTCAATGACTGGGGAAGTCGTCTTATTGGGAGCCACTTTTTGAATCCCACTGATCGAATAAGGGAAGCGGACTGGGATCTATACGGGCATTGGCGTCTGGCGTAATGAAGCCTTTCGTACTCTCATTGGCGACTCAAACCGTGTCTAAAGGCTTGGGAGGCTGGCGACCACCTTGGTAGAGTTGAGGGGATGTCTCAATTGGTTGATGAACTAATACCCTTGAACCGTTTACCAAAGGCATTCGAGAGAACCGAAGATCTTAAAGTCGTAAATCCATTTGCGTTTGGAACGAAGAAAACAGTCATGGAGCTTGAAGATCATTAGATTTTTATGGCGTAATCTTCTTGATTTTTGGAGAATCTTTGCTGCTATTTTACCTGTTACATTTATTCCTTCTTATGCTCGTACCTCGATCTTCTTTGGAGAGTTTGAAAGTTATGAATTATTTTGTAGTTGGAACGAAGAAGCCAGTTTTAGTGCTAAAAATCATTAAATTTTTTTGGCATAATCCTCAAGATTTTAAAGAATATTTGCGGCCATTTTACATGCTAATTTTATCCCTTCTTATCTGTATCAATCGTCCAGACGGGATCTAGCAATCGCGATTTGTTTTATAGTCTTAACAATGCTTAGAGGAACACTGGCCTGGTACTTTGGTCTTCTTTCAAGAATTTATATCTCTTCCGTTCTAGCGATTGCGAGTTTTTTCCCCTCTTATGCATCCTTCAAATGGACTTCTGAAATCTGCTGCTAAAGACTTCGGAAAATCTGCTAATTTTATTCGCATCTCCATTTGATTTGTCATCAACAGAGTTTGTTTGACGATAGTTAAGAAGAAAATCTCTCCCTTCTAGCCACTCCATTTCTGCTTATTGTATTTATGGTATCATTTCTCCCCCTCAAAAATATTGAGAGAAAAATAGATAAATAACGGATAAATTTATATCAAGGTATCGTCAAATAGATTGTTCCGTAAAGAAGAATTTGAATGCTTGAAGACTAGAATAGACTGAAGGTGGAAAGCCATCACAAAGATGGGGCGAGCTTCTTACGGCTAGACAATTGAAATAAAACAGAGAAAGTCTCCGAAAGCCATTTCAACCTTGCGTTGACGTGACGCGTTACCTTCGGTTCGCTGAAGAGGGCTACTTAGTAGCCGAAATACGCGTATTCGACCCCCACCCTCCTCCTGTTGTGTTGATTTGACCACGCTCTTATTGAGCTGATTCTCCCAGAAGTTGGGCCCATTTTTGAATGTGAGTGAGTGATTTTGTGTGCTTGTTAGTGTGCTTGCGTAAATAACCGGGCATCCTTAGCGGGGTCTCATTAGCCCTGTGAAGGATCCCGGGTTATAACCCAAAAATCCTTAGCAGGGTCCCATTATCCCTTGCAAAGGATCGCATTTGGTTGTGTGTGTGCGTCTGTGTTTGGTCCCTGGCGAGGAAGTAACATTCCCGTAAACCATCACAGGGGGTATTCTTGGTTGAGAGGCTGTGGTTGGTCTCTGCTGTGGTTTCCCAGCATACCAACACAGTAAGTTTGGTGTTTGTTGACGAAGGGTGCCAATTGTTTACGGCTTTTGGAGACTTTCTCTGTTGTATTTGAATAGACTGAAGGTGTTTGATATGCGGGAGTAAAAGAAAATGTAGATAGTGCGGTATATAGGCTGACAAACGATGAAGTGTGGGGAGAAAACTTTTCTAGTAGATTATTTGCAGGTTGAAACAGGGAATGAATGCCGTAGGAATACCTAAGACCATATAAAGTTGGAGATTGCTGGGTAAGTTGGGAGGGGTAAAAAGAGACAAGGCTTTATGTACGGAAAGAAGACAAGTAAGACTTAAGGCTGGGACACAATCAACGTGTACGTGTAACGTGAGCCGTTAACGGGAATACGCGAAAAGATGGCCGACGGGAAAATATGGCGAACGAATGAATGACACAATCAACGTGTACGGGGAGTACGTGTACGCGAGAGATGGGCAACATTCATCTCTCCCCGTGTCCCGTACACGGAAAACCAATCAAAATAGTCCGGAGAATCCGAGAATGGGAGCCATCTGTCGGCAGATACATCCAACTGTTGAAGATTGCTCTTGGCGAAGACAACTTATTTACTTCCACACTTGTTTACACCTGATCTCTTAGCTGCGTCTGCGTTAGTCAATTGTTACTCTGGGCCGCGTAAACGTCAATAGTGACCGCTGACTTGCGTTCCCCGTCTCCCGTTGTCCCGTTAACGTCTCGCGTCACACGTACACGTTGATTGTGTCCCAGCCTTTAGGCTGAGATTTTTATAGGATTTTTAAATGTAATTATAATGATCAGTTTTCCTTAGGCATAAATTTATTTTGATTCTAATCATGTTTTTTCGGGGAACGTAATTGATAGTTTTTGAGGCACTCCATTAAAATTTCAGTTTTATATTCCTTTACGATAATGGGAAAAAGCTTATGGGTTCTAGTGGTCGCATATGTGTGTGGTTATTGTAAGATACTTGCCATGCGAGTGTGATGAACTCTGACTTGTGATAATTATTTACAAATATCAGATTTTTCTTAAACATATTTTGACACCATTAGTTGACTAGTAAATTGACGTAGAGAATAGAAAGTCTTTGCTTGTATAGTGGTCGTTTGCAAGAGTATTTAGGTAGTAGTAGTTATGGAATCAATAGTTACGAGATCCATGAAGATATGGATCTCATAAAAATATTCGGGTTGCAGGAACATATCTACTATTTACATAACTTATTAACCAACAATTAATAGATTCGAATATTTTATGTAATCTTCCACCGCCGGATAAATTTAATGAAAGTTTAGCTTATGAATAATTGGTTATGCATGTAAAAATTAGCCAGTGAGAGTAAACAAACTGCTCATTTGTCTCAAAACAACTCTTTTATCAAGTAATTAAGTCTCCAAGCGGTTCATTGTGTATCCGCCATCTTGGCTACTTATGGAACTCATAACTCATAGCCATAAGTTATGAAATCGACACCTTTATCGAATGTTTCTCCAACACTAATTGAATGGTTGCCATGGCTCATGGATCCCATAAATTTATGGAATGCATAAGTTACGTTCCTGCAAATGGCCATAAGTGAGTGAGAAATAATGTGGACATGTTATGTTTATTCAGTACAAACTTATATATCTTCATTGCCTCTTCGCTGCATCGTTGAATGGTGAATTTGATTAAAACAACACCGTATACTAGAAAAATTTGAGGTGGATTTTTACTTGAAATCGTCACCCTTAAGCTGTAATCGTTTTTTGTTTTAAGTTTTCGATTGTCCCAGTTAATAGAGGTTAGCGAAGGTTCTGGTTTACTGGGACGTCTCATAAAATTTCAAAACCTTGGTTTTGAGCTCATGGGCATCTCTAGAGAATTTCCACGCATTAGTTGTAAACGATTGCATTATTTGGGAAGAATGAGACCCCTCTCGAAAAGTTGTGGTGGAGAGTCAGCCTGATAATCGGAGTCATTGGCGAAACATCAATGGTTCATCGGAAATAGACGTCTATGGAAAGAATAGTATAGTGATTCGTAGACAAAAAATTACATCATTTCTATATCGTAGCGAATGAGGACACTGTGAAATTGATGGAAAAATCACGGTATAATCGAGAAAATTTGGGAGAATTCTTCTTTTCTGCTTTTGTCATTATAATAGCGACTGAATAATCTGGCCTTGGGGGCTATATCACTCAGTATTTTTGTGTATTTGAAAATGATTTGCTAGCCCAAGCATTTGAATGTCCTTATTTTCTAATACAATGATCTACGGCTTTCGTTGGAATTCCATCGTCAAGGATATTTATTTCTACATGATAGTGTGACCACGTTCGCTACCAGTTATTTTTAATGTTCTTGACTATCCCGAGTAGACCGCAACTGCCTCCATGTAGAACACCATCTCGCGGGCGTCGAAAAAGAAGAGGGTTGCGAAATCGTATTCCTAAGTTTTGACCTGCAGTCATTTTACAAAATTAACGACAACCTTTTTGCCGTTAAAGGTACGACGCTGAAACGTAAAGGATATATAGCAAACATAGTTATCTACCATTGACTGAAATGCGGCTGTCATGAAAGTACGTTTGTTTGAGTAACGAATTATCAAAGTCGGAGCTTTGTTCGAACACTGTCAAAAACCGGTACTTTTAACGTTACACCCGTAGTAAAACATATTATAATGCATAAAAAAATCAGTTTGCCATTAAACAACGGAAAATTAAATGAGAAAAATCATGGTGTGATACGTTTTTCTGTAGGTCTTCTTGTTATTTTTTAAAATTTGTTCCCCAAACTCGAGTGCACAAAATTTATGCGCCGAAAGTAAGAGGAGTTATTTATGTTCATATGCTTTGGAATACCTAGTTCGTGCGTGATTGTGTTTGAGAACCCTTATATTGTAAGGAGAGGTCTCGTCCTTCGCACATTTTAATGTTAATCCAAATGTCCTGTGACCCATATGCCTAATGTGATAAAATTGGCGATCGAGGTTTGACGGTTTCTAATGGGAGTTAGGGATTGGGTTGATGTGGTGGCTCGAGTATTTACTTCCCAACTTGAGGGCCCGGGTTTAGACAGTGGCGGAGTCATGCCTTACTATTTACATAAGTCGTACCCCTTTAAAATGTTTTGATGTTTATTTTTTATTGATTTTTCAACTTTAATCCTTTATTGTTTAAATATTGTCGCGTATTTTAAAACTGACAATGGAACACTACATCTACATCTACATCTACGTCATACCCTGCAAGCCACCCAAAGGGTGTGTGGCAGGGGGTGCTTTCGCACCAGGCATGCATGAATAATACGGTAGAACACCGACATTACATTAAAACCCGCGTACCACACATGCAAAGCGCCAATTAAAAATCTAATACCCAAGAAACATTCTATCTTCAATCGTTCCAACATGCAAGGGATACAAAGACTACTACTACAGATTCAAAATATCATGCATAAATAAGAACATCAATATTTACATCATGCATAAATAAGAGAGTAGAGAATATAATGAGAAAGATTTACTGCCTACCTATTGTCAATACTCGAACTATTCATGACGACGATCACAGCTGTTATGGTCCCGAATGGTGCGCGGAAAAAATGACATTTTATACCTATCGGTTCTACAATCTAGCTCTCTAATTTTATTGGCGCGATCTAATCTGCCGTAGTACGAAGGGGTTAATAGTATGTTTTTTACGTCGTCAGTAAAATGATTTTCCTGAAATTTATTTAGGAGGTTAAGCCTATAATTTAATCTACGCTGTGATAGCGATTCCCATCCTAATTCTTCTAACAGTCCAGACACACTAGCCAACTTATCGTAGCATCGTTTCACAAACCTAGCCCCTCTTCGCTGTACGCGATATAACTCTGATATCAACCCCGTTTCGTATGGATCCCATACACTAACAGCATATTCCAGATGAGGCCTAACGATTGAAAAATAACAACGTTCTTTCACTTTCTCATCACATTGTCGAGTACTCTCTTGATAAAGCCTAGCTTCCTATATGCTTGACCGCATATTTCCCTAAGAACACTAGACAGGTTACGCATACTATAGACTGGGAACCGCTGGTCTAAATGATGTTTTCCCATTTATAATGGTACATTTACTGACGTGACTTAACTGCAAGTGTACGCATTACTTTTTTGTGTGGATTGATATACCTTTACTGTGGCTCCTTGTCTTTCAAAGGGATTATTGAAATAGCGAACCTGAATTTCTTTCCCTTTCGGTAATTCTTACCCTTTTCTTCCGACTTTTCCTTACGTTCGATCTGACATCCTACTTATGGGTGGACTTGTTGGTAATCACGAATGGCTGTGCTGGTCTGCATCATAGAATCGATTTTAACTAGTTACATATTCTGGAAATGGAGTTAATTTCTGAAACATGGAGCTTTGTGAAAGCTGAAAGCATTGATAACGTAAAATGATTTCATTATATGAATTTTGATCATGTGAAGAAGGTAAGTAAAAATATAAAAGAAAAATTGTTGCCTTTATCCGAAGAATTTCTCGAGATTATCTCAGAAGTTCGTGTGGAGGGCTTATTGATAGGGATAGAGCTTAGAGTACCTTTTTCTAATAAAATTGTAACCCTATTTCTTCACCAAGGCTTATAGTGACTTAAATTTTAAATAATAGAGCAGTAAGAATAACTTCTCCGCTTGTTGTTAAGGACATGCATGTGAATGCAGTGTGTGATGGACATCATGATTTATGTTTCATCAATTCCGTTCATTCGTAAAACAAATGGAAGGGATTCGTCGTATATATATTAGTACGTCGAGATTTCCATGAGGAAAATATCGGCCTTGACCAAAATTGGGACCAGGGAATTTTCGTCTGCCGGGATGATTCGTAGACCACTTTGCCACCCAGGCCAATGAAAAAGTAGCCGTCAAAATGCATCAATAAATGAAATAAAACTCTGTTCAACTTTGTGGAGCTCCATATTAATTTGTAAAAATAACTTTTAAACTCCAGTGGTCAGTTCACAGATCAATCTGTTGCACAATCCGGATTTCGATGCCTGGGTTCGTCATCAGATGCTCTCTGTCAGTGAGGACCTGATGATGATGCCCTGCGTTGAAATCCGGATTGTGCAATAAATTGATCTTTGAACTGATCAGTAGAGTTTGAAAGTTATTTTTACTAATTAAAATGCATCAAGTTTGTGACATATTTCAATCACGATCACGGTGGAAACAAATATTTTTTCAATAGTTCCAGTTACATTGTTTTCGTAACTTCGATATAGTTTCCTTGCTGGGCAGAAATTTATCATTTCTCGACTGCTTCATAGTATTAGAATCCTCACCTCAATTTTAAAATTGAGAGCATCCTGAACTGTAAGAATAGATTTTTTCAAAAATGATTTTTACTAGCTGACCCGTGCGAATATTTCGCGCAGTATGCAGCTTTTCCTGTTTCTTCCTTCTTTCTTCCCGTTCTTCTACCTGTCGAATATTTCGCACAGAATGCAGCTTCTTCCTGTTTCTTCCTTCTTTTTTCCCGTTCTTCTACTTGTCGAATATTTCGCACAGTATGCAGCTTCTTCCTGTTTCTTCCTTCTTTCTTCCTGTTCTTCTACCTGTTTCTTCCCATGGACAATTATATGTTATTTATGTTTGTGTTAAAGATACATAACGTAAACGGTAAACGGTCACACTGATTGCATGTAAAATGTAAACAATCTAACTAAACGATGTGTTAATAGATGGCACCTCCTACAGTCTTTTTAGCACTTAACCATAGCCAACATATTAGTTGATTATATTGTCAACAGATGGCACTGTATCATTTTTTTACAAAAACTTTAAATTTAATTTTTT